>CAKNYM010048831.1:114293-175954 GCA_932195095.1 Andricus curvator
AATGGTTTTTACGTCGGTGTCTGTCTGTCTGTCGTTGTCGTTGTCGTCGTCGTCGTCGTCTTTAATTCGTCGTTAATTCACTTGAATTCTTCTTAATTCACTCAATTCTACTCAATTTAATGATTTTTTTTAGTTTTTCTTTTTTAATGCACGCTGAAGTCTTTTAAACTCATTTCGGATTCTTAGGCGCTTTATCAAATTATTTTGGATTCCCTTGAATATATCTCCATTTATTCCCCAATTCAATTAATGCAATGAATTTTTAAATTTTTTCGAATTGTTTTCAATTCACTTGATTTGTTTTTAACTAACCTTAATTTTTATGACTTTTATAGAATTTTTCTCATTTTCCTTAAACTTCTCCTAATTCACTCCAATTTTATTTTATTTTTTGAATTTTTTGTTAATTGACTGAACTTCTCTTGAATTTCCGTGAATTTTTTTTAATTTATTCGAATTTTCCTGAAATCAGTGGAATATTTTAAACTTTTTTCAATTTATTTTGAATTCACCGTGAATTCTTATTCATTTATCTTGAATTCTCTAAAAAAATCGAATTCTTTTTAATACTCTTGATTTTTTTAGCTGTCGCTAAATTTCTTTGAATTTATTTGAATTCTTTCAAATTCACCTAATTCTACTGAATTAAATGGATTTGAACCTATCATTGAAAATTGTTTTGCAATTCTTACTGAAGCCTTTCAAATGCACATTGTATTCTTAGGCATCCTAGCAAATTCTTTTGAATTCTCTGGAATTTTCATGAATTCAATCCAATTTCACTGAAATTAGCGGAATATTTTGAATTTTTTCCAATACACTTAATTTTTTTTTAATTTGCCTGAATTTTTATCAATTTCACCAAATTCTTTTCATTTTCCTTAAATTCGTCTAAATTCACTGGAATTTAATTTAATTTATTGTATCTTTTTTTTATACTGAATAGATACAATATTAATGAACTTTAGTCACTTTTATTCAATTCAAGTTACTTCTTGTTTTAGAAATAAGTCACTTTTGGTCACTAAAGAATCTTTCAAAAACTAGCCGCCACAATTTGAATAGTGATAACGAAAAACTAGTTGCAAAAGCAATAAAATATATTGATTGTCATAAAAAAAGGCTTATAAACTATACTTTGAAAGTAACTAAAAAAGTAATGATTTTTACAGATACCGTTACTGAAAAAAAAATATAACTAACTACCAATTCATTACTGATTTACAAAAGTAACTTCATTACCACTATCTTTACCAAAAAAGTAACTAGTTAAAAGAAATTCAAATTGTTCAATTAAAAAAAAATTAATTCAAATTATAATCCCGAGTATTTAGTTTCTTACGAAATTTGGTTCCAGGAAACGAAAAATTATTTTTTTACCTTTAGTAGTTTTTTCATTTTTTCAGATTTTCAAATTTCCTTTTATAGTATTCTGACGAGGTTTGCGATACTTTTTCAAAGTTTACAAAAAATTATGCTGTACTAAAAGACGATTATTGTCAAATTTTGGAAGGAACTAGTTTTGATTGTTTATGTTATTCAAATAAAAATAGAAAACCTGATTATTATGCTAGAATAAAAATTTAAGGAGATCGGAAATTTATTTGAGCCCTACATCAAAACATTTTAACGTAAAAAATTGTTGAAAATTTTTCAAAAAAACATTTCTTATAATTAAATATCTTGTTGCCTCATTTGTAAAAATAATTTTGTACGTACCTATTTTATAAAAGTGTAGTCGTTTCATACAAAATAAACCAAATTGGGAAATTTGCAAATAAAGAATATTCTTGACTGCATTGGTGAAAATATAATATTGTTTTTTTAAAGGTATGGAGGAAAAAATGAAGGAGGAAAAACAAGTTTTAAATGGCTGACCATAGTATTTTTTTTTATTGTAATAATTATTTCATACATAATATTGAGTTTTTTCAACACTTTTAACATTATACATTTTCTAAATTTTAAGTTGTAAATTAAAACAGATTTCTGCTGATATGTTTGTGAGTCCAATGTTAACACTTTCGAATAACATCAATTCATAAATATCTCTAACATGATGAAGTAAATTTTTATTTGAATTCGTAAGCTTCTTTGATAAAGACAAATTGATATTTTGTAACAAATTTTACAAACAGCTTTGGATTTTGGATAAAGTAATTCTGCTTTATTCCTATAATAATTTAGTAATAAAATAATTACTTGTCAAATTGCTTATAATTACAATTCATATTTTTTACAATTTTTTCATTCGCCCAAAATCCTTGAATTATCGTAATTCATTTCAAACATGAATTTTGTTTATAATTTTATTAAAGACCCTAAAATTAATTATTTCAAGGCAAGTCACATATGTATGTGCTATTTGAATTTGAATACAAATTTTCGTAAATGAACACTCTCTAAAAGTGGGCGATGTCCATTTGATCGCCGTCTACCTGTTTGCTCTATTCTCATTACCCAACATGCCCTCACGCAGCTGAGGGACCTCAGACTGCTGCCGCCGACCCTTGCCAGCAAATTTTCTTTGCATTTAATAAGGAATAAAATACAAAACAATTTTTTTGCAATTAGTGATTTAAAAATATTATATTCAAAATTTAAAGTTTTTGGCGATTCCAAAGATATTTTATTTGCCTTAATAAGTTGAAATTTAAGAAGGCTCTAAGAAGGACCGATTATTTTGTCTTGTTCTGCATATTTGAAACTAAATAAAACATGTTCCTTCGTTTAAAATATTTAGTGGTCCTAAAATGGGCCGATTAAAATAATTGTTCCTTCTTAGGGCCACAAAATATTTTACACGAAGGTAAAATAGTGGCATCGCTAAAAAAAAGTTAAATAGTTATTTTATTCCAATTTTCAACTGATTGAGGCAAGTACCATATCGTCAGAATCACGAAAAATCGTACATTTGGAATATAATTTTATGTTTCGTGTTTTATTTATCATTAAGTAGAAAGAAGCACCACTGGAAAGGGTCGGCGGCAGCAGTCTGGAGGTCCCTCAGCTGCGTGAGGGGAAGATGGGTAGTAGGAGTAGAGTAAGCAGGTTCAAGCGATCAAATGGGCAATGCCCATCTAAAATAGCTTCTTTTAGATTAAAAAGTCTGGATAAAAAGGAATAAGTTTTTGGAAAAAGGACACACCAGTGACAATAGACAATATGTATTTATTTAATATTCTCGCTATATAGGTATTTTATATGACTTGACGCTCTAACAGATCGCTGCCTACAACGTGTCGGCCGAATTTTATTGTGCCTGGCCCTACTAGTCCTTATTGTGCTTGAATCTATGATGGATCGACGCCTCTTTTTGCTTAAATAATTCACACAACCCGCCGCCATTTAACTGTTAACTATCATCGATTTGCGTAAATTCCAGACTTTATTTTGGACCAGTATATACATTCCCGTATGACAACATATATAAGGATTTATAAAAAAGAGAGACTTAAGCTCAGAAAAATTTTCAAATATAAATCTTAATTTTAATTAACTAAAGCCTTGAGATATTTCAATTATTTTTATTCATTATTGTAAATATTTTACTTACTCTAATTTCAATCAATACCACAAAATTCTCTTTGGATTCATTTTATACGGGAACGTATCTTTACAAAATCAATCTGACTTAAAGATCTCATTTCTGTCACATTTATACTCGAAATGGACTCACGCACATGCTCACGTATTTTATTTCACATTGATAATTTTTTTAATTAAGTGTTTTTTATTTTGTTCCACATATTAAGTGGTATGTTGGCGAAATATCCTAGAATGTAGAAATGATACTAATGTTTTGAAGATTTAGAACTTTTTACAAGTATTAATATGTAATTGCATTTTTATTATTGATAATATAATATAAATATGAAAAATAAAATGAATACGTGAGAGGTGCGCATTCCACTACATCTGATTTGAACATGTCCTAACCAACAGCTGAATGAACATCTCGATCGACAGGTTATTTTTTAAGTTTACAACTCATTATTAGTGATCCGATACTATCCTTTGCGACGGATAGTATCGGACCATTAACCGGTTGGCCTATTCAAAATTAGCCTTGACTTTAAAAGATGTTATCACCATCCAGAAAATAGAAAAAAATAATTTGAGAAACTTATTGGAAAGCTCATTAAATTCTATGTTAAGTGAGCCTTAGTTGAAGTAATTTGGCCTTGTGGGTATTGAATTATCACTTGAGAATGACAGAAATAAAATTCCGATTCTAAGGGAATTTTGTATTCCAACTTCAACTCTTGGCAGGAGCTAGGACAATTAAATTATTAATTTGATATTTAAAAAAGTGATCTTTAGAATTCTAGCTTTCATTTGAACAGTGAAACGTTAAAAAATGTTCACGGGTTCATGAAATAATAATTTTCAATCATTGTTTTTTAAAAGCCTGATTTAATTATTTGAGGTATATTCTACATTTGAAATGTTGAAAATAGTATACATGTTTTATGTTAGTGTTCTTCGCTAAAAATTTCAAGATTGCAAATTTTCAATAATTTTAAGTAATGTTAGCGTCTTAGACCGAAAATGGGTATTCTTAAAATAAATTATTAGATTACAAAGCTTACAATTTTCAACAATTAGAACTTTTAAGAAAAATTCATTCACTGTTTTTCATAAGCTTTGCTCGTCCCGAATTTTCGGGAAAATTGAAAAAATTAAAAAATCTAATTCCAACCTCCCCAATTTTTCGGGACTAGACAGCCGTTATTTTAAACAATAATTATTTGACTTCAAAAATTAAACCTAAAATTTGGAACAACTTTAGATTTTATTAGTGTTTTTCGTCGGAAAATTTGTATTTTTTTAACAAAAATCTAACGGTTTGATAACACAAAAATTTTATATATTAATTCAGAAGTCAGAATATCAATTTTCATCAATTATAAAAAATATTGACCTTGCTTTTCTTTTCTATTATTTGAGATAATAGATACTCTGAAATACACAAATTTTCTATTAATTAATATTCATTTTATACTTCAATTTACAAATTTCCCGACACAAAAAAATCGCGCGCGCGTTTTTCTTTTTTGTTCCTTAAAAATCGGAAAATTATTTTTGTCTTTCTCACGTGATAATTTATGATCCACGAGGTCAAATTACTTCGACTAGGGCTTATTTAACGCAGAATTTAATAAGCTCCCAACTAATTTAAAAACATATTTTTATCAATATTCTGGATGTCACAATCAATTTTCAAAGTTAAGGCTATTCTTTGATAGGTCACTCGGTTGGTGGTCCGATACTATTCGCCGGTAGTATCTGATGACATAGAATGACTGAAAATTTAATAAAAAAATCAGCCTGTCTTTCGAAGCACAACTTCGAGCAACGTATATTCAAGGAATATAACTTAATAGTGTATAGAAGTTCAGACAGACGAGATGCATAAATATTTTTGTTATTTTTTTACGACAAATGTGACTTTAGATATAATGGCACACAGCATGGCAGTTGCAACAATGTACTTCAATAAACTTTAATTTTAGCTTATCTTAGCTTAGTTTTTATAATTTACTCTATTCTTTCCTGCTCTTTTTTGCCCTCCTCTCCTTTTTCTCAATTTTTCCCCTCACACTTAAACCCTAAAGTGTCGTAGGAATAGGCGAATACTTTTTTTCTCGTTTGTTAAGTATATACACGCGAGTGAAAGTTGTCTTGCGTCCTTACACTAAACGTATGCATGTCACTCGAGTACTTACGGCTTACTTATAGCAGTAACACGTAGAAATTGGAGAATAAAAAAAGGGGGCGGGGAGCCAAGTCATTATTGAGGATCAAACACAGATTCTCGGCCTGAGACGCCATCTATTTTATATACTTTATATATGATTATATTCAGATATATAAATATATATTTACTACATTCCCATGTACATTTTTAAATATATACTTATACATTAGAGTGGTCAAAAATAAGTGGCTGCTTTGATTTTCATGGGTGCTTAGCTGAAAAAAAACTAATTGTTTTTGTGGGGTCATCTTTTTTTTTCAGCCCGCGGAAAAGTTTTGAAGATTCTTGCAGAATGTTAAAGTGACAAATCTGTGAGGTAACTACTGTTTTTATTCCGCTGGTCAACCTGCAAAACGTTTTTTTTCTGACAATTTGTATTTGGGCAATGCCCATTTGATCGCCGTCTACTTGCTTGCTCTATCCCCACTACTCCCCAGGCAGCTGAGGGATCGCCAGACTGCTCCCTAACAATTTTTTAATTTTTGAATTAGTAATTTAGAAATATTATATTCGAAATTTATGTTTCATGGTGATTTCAGCGATATGCTAATTACCCTAATAAGTTGAAAATTAGAAGCGTTTTTCAGGCAAAATAATGGTCTTTTGAATTTCTGAAAGATTTTGCAACGTAAATTCTAAGTTCGATTCATAAAAGTGCTATTTGGATATTTTGTTATCGTTTGATGAAATTTTTAATTAATTTTGATATCCAAATTTCATGTCTTTTCCGGGTTTTTTTCAAAGTCAGTTGAAAAATTCTAAGCCTTACGCTGACAGTTCTATTCCAGAAAAATTTGGAGACTTTCACAGGAAGCGTAGAAGTTTTTTCAATTATTTCAATTTATTTCTTTAATTTGTACCAACTGGAAATTTTTGTTATTGATAGAAGATCAATGCTTCCCTTATTATTTGATTTTAAATATTTTCTTTTCTTAAATGTTCAACAAATAATAAGTATCATAAATTGAACCAGTATAATTTTGAAAGATTTTTCTTCAAAAAGTTCAAAATGTACAATTCGAAGCTTAAGAAATAAAGAATAGATGAATTGAAAATCAATCAATGAAGAAGTTCGAAAATATTTTTCAAGAAAAAGTGAAGTATTAGTGGTCAGTGAAGAGAAAATAGTGACATTTTTTCAAAATGTATTAAAACAAAAAAAAATTGTTATGTCTGGCGATCCCTCAGCTGCGTGATGGGAAGTTTGATAGTGGGGCCAGAGCAAGCAGGTAGACGGCGATCAAATGGGAATCGCCCAAATACAAACTGACCCAAAAAACGGTATGTAGATAGGGAAACGCAATAAAAACAGTAGTTACCTCACAGTTTTGTTACTTTAACATTAACATCACAGAAATCTTTAAAACCTTTCCGAGAGCTATAAAATGACTCTACAAATAAAAATAATTTTTTTTTTTCGGCCAGGCTTCACCTTTTTGCCAGTACTCGTGAAAATCCAAAAGGCCACTTATTCCGGACTACTCTATTATATATTGTACATTTTTCTCTCTCGCGGAATCGCAAAGAGAGGAAGCCTAGTGATTTTTGGTGAGGGACCAGAAGCACGAGAAAAGCTTTTTACGGGAGTTGCGATCAGCTTTAAACGTCTGGGCCGTGAATCCCTGCTTTTCCGAGTATTTCTTATAATATTCACATAAAAAACATTCGTAAACGTACTAAACAGTCGAGTCGAAAAATAATCGAGACAGCCTCTCTCTCTGAGGGTTTTACACGCAAGAACCGCAATTCGGTGCACGATAAATAGAGAATCAATGGGAAACCTTGTTGGCCTTTGTATAATAGGAATTTATATTATGTATGTATGCATTTTTCTGCTCTGTGTATGTAATGCTAGTATGTATGTAATTTATGCATAATAGGTACAATAGGGAAATTGCGCAGGATGTAGAATCGGTCGTATTTTAAGCTACTCGAATAAATTTCATCTATAACACGGTGTATTGAAACTCTGAATTGGCTAGTACAATAATAATACAGTAGAATCTATAGGTCAACAAGAAATTCGATACTTCTTTCTTTAAACGATCGGATCCTTTCAAAATCGTTCGTAGCTCAAGGTTTTCAAATTTTTTGAGGGATGTGTTATTAGGGTGGATCAAATGAAAAAAGTTTCTTTGATTTGAAGGGAGATCCACAAAAAAGCTTATGTGACTTTTTCCCAAATTTTTCGGATAAAGGCAAATTAAAAAATAACCATGTTTAAAAATAAAACAAAAAATGTTCGAGCTTTTTACAATTATAAAATATTTCAAAAAGTTGTCATAATTTCCCTTATGGATAAAAAAACGCTTTTAAGGTTTCAGTATGGATATCATTCTTTTTCCACTTAAAATTCGTGAACTACCCTCAGGAATCAAAATAAAATAAAAAATTTCAGAAAAAATAAAAAACGACCCATAGAAATAAAAAAACAACCCTTTTAAAAAAACGAAAAATGGATTATCGAGTTCTTTATAGTTTTCAGTGTAAACATTTCACAAGTTTGAAGTACAATAATTATACAAGAAATTTTTATATAAAAAAGTTGACCCAAACTATCCTTGTGGGTAACAATCAATCCCTTTGAAGGTTTCATTATAGATTTTTCTGTTCAATTGAATCAATTTTAAACAAATTATGTATGAAGTTATCTCTGAAAATATTTTGAAATACATTATATTAAATATTTGTATGTGGTAAAACACATCATTAGGAGTCATAAATTACTCCCAAACTTTTCAAAATCAGATTTCCTTATACGACACATTATATTTTTTTTTGTACTAGAAACTCGTAAACTGTCTTTAAGAATGGAAATGAAAGAAAAAAATTGTAGAAAAATTGAGAAAACACTCTTAGAAATTAAAAAACACTGCTTTTTACGAAAAAAAATCAAGTTACTCACAGTTTTCAGTTTAGATATCTTATACATTTCAAGCAGAATTACCAAAATACCAATTACCCAACAAATTTGGATACCAATCTCATGACTAAAAACTCACCACTTCTAGGGGTTTTATTATAAGGTTTTTATTCCTTTATTCAATTGAAAAAATGTCATATAAATTGTGTATGGAAAGATCTCAGAATACGGAGAAATATAGCTTCTCTTCTACAAAAATTGATCCCAAAAAATAATTTAATTCATAAATTTTTTACAAATTTTCAATAACAAATAATTACTGAATTGTTTACAGTAAATATCATTGTATGTAAAATTGTTCTAATCTGAATATGTTTGTGACACATAAAGGGTTGTTTTCTGCACTTTTAAGAGGGATACTGTTTACAAATTATTTTAAATTATTATTCTACTTGAAATGCATGAAATATCTTCACTAAAAACTACAAGATCAAATTTTTTTCTCAAAACCGTAGACTACTGAATTTCTTAGGGTGGGTTTTCAATTTTTTGACAATTTTTCATTTTTATGAGTTTTCTAAGGGTTGTTGACGATTTTTGACAAAATAATTGTTTAATGCATCTGGGATATCTTAAGACTATTTTTTTATTTTAAAAAACTCTTCGATTTCAATAATCGAAATACCCAGTTTTTTTCTAAAACGAAGGGAGATATGAAAAAAGTTAAGAGAAGAAAATTGTTCGTAAGAAAAATTGCTACAAAATTATCCGCTTATTAATTTTGATTCTCATCTTCGTTTTCTTGAAAAACTTAATTTCTTTGTTGTAAAAGGTAAAAATTCATTTTTCACTATTTCATACCAGATAGAAAATTAGAACAGATATTACTATTCGAATTGTCTAAAGATATTTTTATATTTTTCTGGTAAAAAACATACTGAAAATAAGAAATAGGGAAAAAAGATATTTATAACTAAATCGAAAAATCTACTTTTTCAAAAAAACAAAATAGACTGAAAATTATTACTGGGATCTTTTGTAGAAATTTTTCCAAGGAACAATTTTTCTCCCTTAATTTTTTTCATGTTTTGCTTTGTTTTTGAGAAAACTGGGTATTTTAATTTAAAAATTTAAGAATTTTAAATTAGATTGAAATCAAATTCAAAATCCCATTTAACGTCCAATACTCAAGTTAATGTATAGAATTCCTGAAAATAAAACAAGAATCTAAGAATCAAATTTGGACAACCACCACAAAATGCTCCTATTGCAATTCCTAAAAACAAAAATTTGTTTCTTCGGAAAAAAATTAAAAAGAGGAGAAAAAAAAATATATATTAAATTTTTTTCCTCTTTTTTATTTTTTTCCGAAGAAACAAATTTTTGTTTTTAAGAATTGCAATAGTAGCATTTTGTGGTGATTGTCTAAATTTGATCGTTAGATTCTTGTTTTATTTTCAGGAATTCTATACAATATTTTGATTTTAAGAAAAACATTCTTCGTGATCGCTCATTTGGTTAAATCATTTCAACGAAACCTTGTTGGTGATTGTTCAAATTGCTGTTACCCAACAAAAAAAATTTCAATTTTTCTTACCAAATGAAAACATTTTGGGGGGTCTTCTGAAATCGAATAAACTTTTCGTCATTTGAGCTAAACTAAAAGTGCCTGGAATAAAAAACCTGAACGTAATATGTTTTACTCCCAGTGTTTTCTGGTTTTCGAATTTGCAATTATTATAAATCATATAAGTGTGTGCGCATTAGAGACGAATCTACTCATTTTCAGCAATTCCTTACGCTTAAAAAGAACCTCATCCGACAGAATGAAGATGTGTTTTTTCGACTTCTTCACCCTGACGTGTTGGGTCAAAAAAATAAAAAAAGCTGCGAACGATAATGAAAATCCGTCAACATACGCGCAAAACAGTCATACTCCATTAACAATTTATTCGTTAACGATATAATATTAATTTCTTAGATACACGACGTAACACGATGATATAGGCTTGATATGACGGTGGCATGTTAACTAATCTCCTGCACAACCCGTTGACACCGTTCAATTTCAAATCGCATTTGTTTTTCCTTTTACATTTTTTTATTGTAACTCTGCTACGCGAACCTTAACACTTAGCTCTTTTCTTTCTCTGATTCTCACTGGATTCTAACATTCTCTCTTTCTCATCATTCTAGCTATCTAATTACATTCATTCTCTAGACTAAGCACACACTTTTACGACCCTACCTCGTATTTTTTCGCGATTCGTGACCTAACTTCCGTATACGAGGCAAGCTTACGTCGAACTTTTGTTGATAAAAGCTTTTTTTTTTGTTTAATATGCAACTCATAACTCGGGGTAACATCGAAGATCAGCAAAGAGGCGCTTCCTTTATCTACACACGATACTTTAGATTTGCAAGAATTAAACATTCCACTTCCTAGAGCTGACCAGCCCAGCAAGAAGAAATTTCCAACTTACTACTCCAGCTCACTTCCGCTCTTCAGAAGAAATGAAAGTGGAAGTGCAACATCTGCTTCAGTCGGGAATTTCTCCTCGCTGGGCAGGTCTGGCCCAGAGGAAAACATTAATTGCGATTAATGTATCCTGCTATACATAGAGCGTTGGAAATTATCTTTTCTCTGTTGTAAAGAAGAAGAACGAAAATTATTTCCTATTTTGATCCATTATTTTGATAACTGTTTACATAAGATATATTTTTCTATGATAGAATTTATATAATAGAATAAACTTATAGCAGGCAAAAATTGTCTTATAGATTTGATAAATACTTTTCGTCTATAAATTATTTTATATATTCAATAGAGTGATATTTTCTTAACTTATCAGAAATTCTCCTGAGACAATCAAAGACTAGAATATAACAGCCTATAGTTGACGATTTCGGGCATAAAATTAAGATCGAGCTAGATAATTTCTTAACACTCTATTTTCAATTAACTCGTTTTCATTATCTGTTTCATTGACTTTTCCCATTAGACTCTGTATACATTACTTACGGATACATTTTTTACGGGTAGATAACACGCCTTTAGATACGATTTTACCTTACTTTTTTTTTATTTATATCCTCTTCGGTTCCAATATATAATAAATCTCAATTCGAAGAGCATTGGTAATTCTAACTCAAGGTATTTGGATTTGGACGAAGAACTGAGAGACTCAGATTGAAATATTTACAAAAGATCAAGTGCCTCAGGTAATTTTCCCTCAACGGGTCTTTCTGAAAGTTCCATCTTTGAGATTGAATTTTCATAAGTTATCGTTATTTTTTTGTCCGAATTACCCGAGTTCATAGCGACGCAAGATGCGCAAGAATGGTTATTATTGTCATTATAAAAACGATTCAGCACCTTAGTCCGACTGCTTTTTCGTCTCAGTCCTTTTTCTTCTCTTTGCGTCTCTTCGCCCATTGCCGCACTTTCTCTCTTCATTTTCACGTTTTCCTTCTAACTCCTAATTCTTTTTCCCGCACCGTATTTTACAAAGTATTGCTTACATTAGATTATCTCTTCAATATCTTTAACTGTAGTACTATATCGTACGCGCTATACAATGACGACCTTTGGACCCGTGACGAGAAATCCAAAAAATACAAGATTTTACGACTTCGCCCGATTATAACTAAAGTTACTCGTTTTCTCCTGAGGGAAACTCAGAGACAATGGCGGAAAATTGTGGAATGGGATTCGGATCGGGAAACTGATTTGCATCACGCTGATTTGCAGGTGATTTTCAAAGGTCCTCTGATTCTGATTCCTTCTCGTCGATTAAATAGAGCTAAGCTTCTATCAAGTCTACATCTACGGTCATCGGAGGACAAAAAAACACTCAACTTGCGCAAAGTTTTGGCCCAGTGTCGACTAGCATGATCAAGAATATAGGCTGACTATATTACTTAGGTATACTTCTTCAGTTAGGCTTACAACTTTCAGTCGTAATTAAGTGATAAAGTTATCCCTGCATTGGGCCAAAATAAAAATTGACGCGATTCTTTCCACTTTGAAAAGCAAAAAAATGAGTCAGCCTCTCTGGTCGGGAAGATCGAAGGTGATCAGAAGCCCTCCTTGTTGTATAAATAAAGTAAGAAGAAAAAATTATACAAGGAGGACTACCTCTCAGATTCGAATATTTTCCTTGTCTTTGATAAAGTTCTGCTTCTGTCTTCACTTTCGCGATACGAGATGCCACTTTTCTTAAGTTCTAATGATAAGACTTTCACGCTCGGGCTGAGCATAAATTAATCGAACACTTTCCAAGGTTAAGTCTCGACTTTGGGAGACTTGAGACTTTTCGACAGTTCAAGACCAAACGGAATTGTCTTTTCTACATCCTCTGGCTGAACTAGTCTCCGGGTTTTCTTCAAGAGATCCAATCGGGTGTCGCCTTGGATTTGAACTTCTTTTCGGCGTTCCTTAATGATGCCGAAGTGATGGGATGGAATGGCGAATGCATGATGAGGATGATGAAGAATGATGCGGATGGGTGAAACAGCGGATGTGTATGTGTCGCATTATGACAGAGAGACACCACAGATAGAAGTTAAGAGTTTCTACACTCTAGAAATGCTCTAGATCTTTCTAGGACTCACAACATCGAAGGAACCAACTCTTAATGTCCCTGGGTACTTATCTACTTTCCTGTGATTTCTCGGAGTTCGTTGCTGCCTTTCGGATCACTTTCTTCACTGGCTTCGTTCTGTAAAATCCAAATTAAAGAAAAAAAATCTCGTTATCAGTTCATAACCCTACTACGGGGCTCAACATAAGTCAGTCATTTACTCAAATGACTGCCAGTATCAGTCACGAGAGGTAGAGGGAAATAAATAATCCTTTGTACAGTTTGTAGGATTCCTGAAAAACGAAGAAAAAAATGACATGAAAACTTTCTATTAGTCATGCACTTGTCATAGCAGTCAACACCTGTCGAAACTGGTGAATTCCAGCTGACATGACAAGTGCCTGAATGACAGAATGTTTGAAAGTAATTTTCTTCTTCGATTTCCAGAAATCCCACAATCTGTATAAAGGGATAGGGTCAATACTGTCAGTCGGTAGGTAGAGAGAGGTAAAGGAATAGTGTTGAGTTCGACAAAGATTTGTTTCGGGGCTATTGGACCTAGTCTTCATGACTCGACACTGTCAGCCATGTCAGTCAATGACTGACTTCTGGTGAGCCCTGCCCTACTGCAACATTTCCATACCCATGCTTTCCATTGTTCAGAAACTGATCTTTATCGAAGATCATTTCTTCATTTTCAACATGATGTCTGTTGTCGAAATCGTCACGATCCACCTCTCCAACTGGCTCAAGAATTTTTTTGAGGGACTGAGGCGTTGCTTCGAAATTCGAACTACTTGACTCTGCTGACAATTCTATACTTCTTTCGTCCTGAAAGTACAATAATTTGTTCAGAACTTTCAGAAAATACTCCTAATTAATATAAGTTTCTTATTAGCAGTCAAATTCTCAATGTAAATATTTCAGGGGGGCCCACAGTGATAAATATGGGAAAAAATTCGAGCCACGCGACGATTTTAATCAAATAATAAAACTGGTTTTTTTATTCCTTTTCTAAAAATTTTATATTTAATATTTCCAGTGAGAGAATTGTTATAACTACCCATATTTTTTTTTAATTAACCATGAAACGACTTGCCTCAACATCAGTGGAAATTTTTCGAAAATAACGCAAGACTACAAAATATTTTCGGGAGTGGAACCAAGTGGAATATACGTTTTCAGGTGCACTGATCACGAATCCGTGACCCCTATGACCCCTAAACGTCAGGGTCAAGGTCATTTGAAGGTCAACTTCGTTAATTCAAGAGATATCATCTTTTTGACCTCGGATCCTGAAAGAAAGGAAAATTTTACGTTCGAATATATTTTTACCCACGGGATCGAGTGACCTCTAGAGGTCACATGAAGGTCAAAAGAGTTCTCTAGAATTTCTGAACCTAGGAGCTTGGCATGGTTTGCTAATATCAAGGTATCCTAACAAAATACGTTTTCGGATGCGCTGATCACGAATCCGTGACCCCTATGATTCCTACACGTCAGGATCAGGTCATATGAAGGTTAACTTCGTTAATTCGAGAGATATCATGTTTCTGACCTCATATTCTGAAAGAGTAGGACATTTTACGTTCAGAAATATTGTTATTCACTGGTATCAGTAAATTCTAGAGGTCATATGCATGTCAAAACCATTCTTCAGAACTTTTAAACCTATTAGCTTGTCATTTTTTGCTAATATCGAGGTAATGACCCTTACAAAATACGTTTTCCGATGCGCTGATCACGAATCCATGACCGATATGACCCCTACAGGTCAAGATCAAGATCATTTAAAGGTCAACTTCGTTAATTCGAGAGATATCATCTTTTTTACCTCAGATCCATGAATGAGCGGAAAATTTTACATTCGGATATATTTTTACCCACGGAATCGAGTGACCTCTAGAGGTCACGCGAAGGTCAAAAGCATTCTTTAGAATTTCTGAACCTAGTAGCTTGTCATGGTTTGCTAATATCAAGGTAATAATCCTTACAAAATACGTTTTCGGGTGCCCTGGTCACGAATCCGTGGCCCCTATGACCCCTAAATGTCAGGATCAAGGTCATTGGAAGGTCAGCTTCGTTAATTCGAGATATATCATGTTTTTGACCTCAAAATTGTTATACAAAGACCGAAGAGTTCAATTTGAATAACGTATAACCTCAAAGTTTTATACACCAGCAGGAAAAAAAGTAAATCTATATATCCCATAACCTAAAAACCCAAAACACAACATTATTTGAGGTATTTAGATTTTATGCCTGCCTTGCTGTGTATATATTTTGAATCCCTCATATACAATAGCGTTTGCATAGGTAATTTCCTCTGTATATGGCTACCATGACGAGATACAGGCTAAGGAATTTAGAATTATTGATTTGACCTTCATATGAGCTATAGAGGTCACTGGGACCCGTAGGGAAGAATATATCCGAACGTAAAATTGCTCGCTCTTTCAGAATCTGAGGTCAAAAAGATTATATGTCTCGAATAAGGGAAGCTGACCTTCAAATGACCTTAATGCTGACGTGTAGGGGTCATAGGGGTCACGAATTCGTGATCAGCGCACCCAAAAACGTATTTTGTAAGGGTCATTACCTCGATATTAGCAAACCATGACAAGCTACTGGGTTCAGATGTTCTAAAGAATGATTTTGACATTCATGTGACCTCTAGAGGTCACTGGACCCGTGGATAAAAATATTTCCGAACGTAAAATTTCCTAATCTTTCAGAATATGAGGTCAAAAACATGATATCTCTTGAATTAACGAAGTTGACCTTCAAATGACCTTGATCCTGACGTGTAGGGGTCATAGGGGTCACGGATTCGTGATCAGAGCGCCTAAAAACGTATATTCCACTTGGTTCCATTCCCGAAAATATTTTGTAGGCCTGCGTTATTTTCGAACAATTTCCACTGATGTTGAGGCAAGTCGTTTCATGGTTAATTAAACAAAATATATGGGTAGTTATAACAATTCTCGCACTGGAAATATTAAATATAAAAGTTTTAGAAAAAGAATAAAAAAACCAGTTTTATTATTTGATTAAAATCGTCGCGTGGCTGAAAAAGTAAAGAAATAAAAGCATTATGACTCTTCTAAATTTAAAGAATTTGAAATTAACATAAAATAATTTTTTGATTTATCAATTCATCAATTTTATCACACTTTTTTTGAATTTAGGGTCCTTTTTTTTTGTTTAAAAAAAGCTTAGGTCTTTTCCCTTAAATATCTTCCAGTTAAAAATGGTCTTGCTGACAGGCCCTAAAAGCAGTCCTACCCAATCTTTTCAAGAGTTCAAAAGATTTCATATATTTAAAAGATTGTCAGGGATTGCAAAGCATTTCAAAATCTTTCAAGGAAAGTCATAGGATTTATAATAATTATTTAATTATAAAAGTTAATAATGAATTAATGATTAATTAAAAAGCATTTCCATGGAAGTGGAACAACTTCATGTTGCTTTAAGTCAATGATGAAGTCATGATATATGCTATAATAAACTGTCAAATTGACAGAACAAAAAAGCCGCGAGACAAAAAACAAGCGAAAAACGAGCGGAAATATATGATTGTGGACAAAGTGAATGAATGAATTCGAAGATTATTATCAATAATACTTAAAATGATCTTACTTCTTCTTTCAGCTTCTCAAGAAGCATCTTCCTCTCAGCTTTGAGCTTCTCTGCCTGTTCGATCTGAGCCGCAGTTTTGAGACCTGAAAGTTCCAGCAGGGCCAGATGAGCGTCCTTCTCTGAAAGTGCTGCTTTCAGAGCTTCACGTCTATAATAAAAGTCGGGGATTAAAAAAATTTAAACACCTTTTACTCAGTCAAATGAATAATCACATACTTCATCTGATGAAGATCTTCAAACTGTTGTGTTCTTTCCTCAGCAAGACGCTCAAGCCTTTTTTCCGACTTTTGAAGTTTGGTCAACAAGGGTCTACAAGTAGGACATTTCAGAGCAGAGACTGTTTGCATAGAAGCTATCCTCTGTTCCAATTTTCCTATCTAAAAAAAAACATCTTTAGAATCGTTAGATCTTAAGATTATTAACTAAAGTCAGTAAATTAACCTACCCTCTCTAGTGCACTCTTTCTTGAATCCATCTCAATCTTCAACTTCTTCTCCCCCTCTGTAGTGATGATTACACTCTCTTTCAAAGCTTCACTCAGTTCTTCAATCCTGCTCCTCTTCTCCCTAAGATCTGTTTCCAGCTCCTTTTCTTTATCCTCTTTCTCCTTAAGAAGGCTTACCAGTTCCTCAATCTGCTCCAGATCAATCCTCTCATTAAAAGCTCTCTCCAGAGAATCAATTTCTTCCTCCAGTTGTATTACTTTCTCATCTCTGACTCTGATTTCTTCCTTCAAGACACCAATATCCTCAGCTTCGTACTCTCCCAATTCTTTCTCCAGTTTGTCCATCTCCTTTTTCAATTTATTCAGCTTATCCTGCCACTCAACGAGTTGCTGTTCATATTCCTGGATCCTGTTGTCCTTCTCTGATAGTGCATGCTCCATCTCCTTCATCTTCTGCTCCTTCTCTATTAGATCTCTGCTGATAGAAGCCATTTCATCTTCCTCTAAATCACTCTCAACCATCGTTCCACAATCTCGATGATCTTTTTTACTTTCTCTCTTGTTTTTCACCGTCCCTTCATTTCTCATAGATTCCTTCTCCAGGGTATTAACTCGCTTCTGCAACTGATCTGTCCTATCTTCTCGATCTTTGAGCTTCTGCTTCAGGACATCTACATTGTGCTCTTTAACATAGTCCTCCAAATGAGTCACCATTTCCTCAAGTTCCATGATCCTCTCCTTCTCAATCTTGATGTCCCTTTCTCCATTCATTCGTATCCACTCTTCGAGTTCCTGAATCCTCTGGCTTCTATCAGCTAACTCACACCTAAGATCATGAAGTTCCTTCACATCAGGGTTGTGTTTGAGGAAATCCTGAAACTCAGTAACTGTATCTTCAAGTTCCTCGATCCTCTTCTTTCTTTTTTCGAGCTCGACTGCGAGTTCTTGTATCCCCTCTGGGTTGGAATGCCTTTTGAGAAGTTTTTTCATCAGCGTCATGTCTCGCTCAAGTTGCAGTATCTTACGATTTTTGCTCTCAATCTCACGCTTCCAGGTTTCTCTGCCTTGAGCTTCAGCAGACTTCGTGTTTGGGTTCTATGTCGGCAGTTTTGCAGGAAACACAAAAGCGACATTTAAAACGAAAAGAAGCGTAAAGAGAAGAATTTGACAAGGTAAATATCTCACAAGTGTGTCTCTGAATGGATGCAAACGTACACGTGGCCGCGGGGCCTCTTTGGCCCACTTGAATTTCGTTTACTTCTTTCAGCTAACTGCATTCTTTCGCTATATTTATCTACACACGTATATACATATGTATATGTGTATTACTGATCCGGTAATAATTAATATTATTGTTGTCGTTATCTTCCTCATTATTTTTATCTTCTTTATCGTAAATTCTATCGTTAAGTCAACAATGGTCATGTAGCATTACGTAAAATAATTATTGTGTCAATCGGTTGTTCGTTAGGTTATACTTAAATCTTGCTTAATATGCAAATTGTACTGAAATTAAAGGAGAAGGCGTCTCCAACAGAAGACGACCTTAGAAGAAGCTTTTCAAGAAACCGGCGGGTCCAGCCTGTTACGTTTTTCCATTCATCGACGAAGATTTGTATTAATGGAAGGTAATTTCAACGTCGAGGTGAAATAAACAAAAATAATTTATGCGTGCAGTTACGTTTATAGCAAACAGGTTTTGGGAATTTTTTATTATCGGAAATCCAGGAAAGCGTGAAAATTGAAGAAGATGAGAGTTAGTTTTTATTAGTTATTCATGAATATATTATACAGATTAAAAAGTTAGATCCTGATTATAGTTTGTGTCTTTATTTCCACCAACTTTTGAATCTGTTATAATAGAATGTTAATTTCATACATAAGATAAATAAAATACTGACCTCCTGTTGATGTGCAGCTGCGGCTTGTTTCAACTTTGCTTGTGCGGCTTTCAGTGCTCTGAAACAAATACCAATTATGATTATTTGGATTCGATGAATCTTGCAAAACTGATTATTTAGATGATAATTTATCTTACTCTTGCAGATCCCTGATCTGTTTTTCCTTTGTGTTTTGCTCCTCTTGAGACATTTGCACCAGGTGCAATAATCTCTCCGTTTCCTGAGCACTTCTTCCTGATTCTTCTTTTGCCTTTTCCAGTTCCCTTTCTGCATTCTCCAATGTCTTTTGCAATTCTGCCAATCTTTTGTCTGGTGATCCACCACTCTATAAAGTTTGGAAAATTGCTGATTAAATATTTTCCCAATTAGAAATTTAAGTATTATTTTAGGGTAGAATAAAATAAAGTCTTTAATCATACTCTTTGCAACTGTTGTTCGAGCTGGTCCATTTTGGCCTTCCTCTTCTTCAACTCCTGGTCGAGATTTTGGAGAGCCCTCTCCTTTTCTTCTATCATCCTTGCTTTTTGATCGACTGACCTGGCTTTTTCCTCCCCCTGTCTCCTTTGTTCTTCCACTTGTCGTCTTTGGTCCTCCAATTGTTTCCTCTCTTGACTAGTATCGCCGCCAGCTTTCGCGGGTGAAGCTTGAAGTTTCTTGTTCGCTTCGTGAAGATCGACCTGTGTCCAAATGCGATACATTAATTAAATTGTATAATTTATTAAAATAACTAAAATGATCCATTTTGACTTTCAAATCGGAAACTCCGGTCCCAATAAGGATTTAAAAGTGAAAATGACACTATTTAACAAGCGTTAGTAAAATCCATGCAATATAAAGAACAGTGATAAATAAGAAGAGATGATGAAAATATTAATATTGAAATTGATTGGTAAAGACCGAAATAGTTATATTAATTAAAATTTATATGATATTTTTCATTCAACATTTTGGTCTATCTTATTTTAAATAATAAAGATAGCAAAGTGCATCATTTATCGGGTCACCACTGCAGATTTAATTTGAAAAATCATAATACCTAGTATCGTATTTCTACGCTACTGTGAGGTATAATGAACATAATGTCTATTTTTGTGATGTATTATGAAATACAAAATAAATTATAAGCGTTTAAAACATACATTATGTGTACAATAGTATTTAAGGCACGACGCAGGTGCACTGAAGCAGTGCATGCTCTCGTGGGGGTCTTGATGCAGTAAATCGATAATAGAAATAATGATTCACGCGTGATATTCTGGCAGTGCGAATTCAAAGCTTACAAGGAAAAGAAATTCAAATGACTCATTTGTCAAGAAATTTTAATTACCGATGATTCAATATTTAGTCAAAATATAAAATTATCATAATTTTAGGAAATGAAAATTAAGAAAATACTTTTTGTTCTATTAATAATTCCTGGACTTCAACTAAACTTTATATAAAAAATTAATTATAAAAAGAAGGATTCTTAATCTTCTAACATCTAACACACCTGATTTGCAACTAAATATTTACAATAGATGTTTTTAGCTTTAATATTCATTCATTCTGACCCAACTAACAATGATGAATCCATATATTATTTTCCACAGAAAACTTCCTTTAAAATAAATTTTGGTCGCTTGAATTATTTTCCATTGTAAGTCTTCAATGAAACCATTGCTACACCGCAACAACAAGATTCGACGACAATAATCACATATGAGAACAAAAGTGCCTAAAATAATAAATAACAAAACGACGATAATCACATATGAGAACAAAAGTGCCTAAAATAATAAATAACAAAACGACGATGATGCAGAAAAGAAAGATGAGTTGCAACTGATTTTTCTTGTTGCAGATGATAACAGGGCGACGAAAGTACTAAAGTGGCGAGGTGAGAGGTGCGTAAAAAATTGTGCATCACAGTGAGCGTGCTGAGCTTCTCGAGCTTTGATTCGTCAACTGTTTATTTTTTTGCAGAAATTCACCAACGAGCGATCTCCTAACCTGATTTTTCTGCAGCTCCTGACACAGCATCTCGATTTGCGCCTGGAACCGTTCTCGTTCAACTGTCGCCTGCTTAACTTCTTCTTTCGCTCGTTCCAGCTCCTTTCGCAGTCTTGCAGTTTCTGGTCCATTCTGTTGACTTTGCTGACTCTGCTGCTGAAGATTAGCCTGCATTTGCTGAATTTGCTGCTGATGAGCGTGCAGCTGACGCTCCATAGTCTGCACCCGTTTCTCAGCAGTATCAGCCCTCAGCTTCTCGGTTTCACACATCTTCCTCCATTGCTCGATCTGCTCCTTAGATGCAGGAGCGCCCGAAGCTGCGGCAGCAAGCTGTTTCTGCAACTCTTGAATATTCTTCTCCGCTTGTTCTGCACGTTGTCTCTCCTTGTTTTGATTCTGCGTCAGAGTTTGCACCTGCTGAGTGAGGCGATGAACCTCCCGAAGTTGAGCGTCCATTGCTTCCTGTGCAGCCCTGTCTGGAGTCTGCGACTGCGCCCTCTGCTGCAACTGTTGAAGCTGATGGACCTGCTGTTGTAATCTGCGTACCTCCTCCCTCTGCTTCTCGCCCTCTGCCTCGCTCGTGTTTAACTCCTGTTGGAAATTCATTAGCATATCCTGAGACTTCTCCAACTGAATAACCAGCTGATCCCTCTCGACTTGCAGCTGCTTTGCTTCAGCTTCCAACTTCTCTTTCGCTTTTTCAACCTTATCTGCGTGTTTCTCCCTATTTTCGTGAATCGCAGCCAGTTTATCTCGATCTCTCTGTGCCAGCTGAAGCTCGTGTTGGAGGCGATTGATCTCCTCGTTTCCAGCGATCTGATGATGCTGCTGAGCTCGCCTGAGCTCCACCCTCAGAGCGTCCCTCTCGTCCCTCAAGAGCGTCATTTCACTAGTCAGTCTCTCCAGCTCTTTCTTCGCTACCTCAGCAGCTTCCTGGAACTTGGTGATATGCATCTGAGACTTCTCGAGCTCCTTTGCAAGTCGACCAGCTTCCAACTCAACCTGATCTCTTGCTGTGATCGCTTTATCGAGACTTGACCGCAGCCTCTCCACCTCAATGCTGGCACTTTCAGATCTCGTCTTACCTTCAGTCTGCATAAGCCTCTCCAGGCGAACTATCTCGACCCTTAACTTTTCATTATCCGCCTCCAAGGCTTCTGCTCGTGCCTTCATCTTGTCATACCGGTCCTTTATCTTCTCAGCTTCAATACGAGCACGTTCAATTTCGCCTCGGTTCTTTTCTTCTGAAGCCTTAGCCTTCAAGGCTTCATCTCGCGATCTTTCAAGCTGCAGCTGCGACTCGTGGAGCTTCGCTTCTAGGTCAGCGATCATCGACTGAGACCTCTTGAGCTCATTCTCTCGCACTTCTAGGCGCTCTCTCGTTCTCTCCAGATCCTGCTGGAGTTTACTACCCTCGCTTTGCCACTTCTCATGCTCATACTGGTATTTACCTCGAACGCCCTGCTCCCTTTCCAAGTCGGCCCGCAACCTTGAGGCTTCCTGCTCAGCCTTCCTTGCTCGATCGAGTTCTGCCAGGGTCTTCTCCAGGCGATCTCGGAGCCTCTCGTTCTCCAGCTTCGCTCTCTCGTACTCATCCTTCTGGCGTTCCGTGCTCTCTTGATACTTTCCGAAACGCGCTGCATACCTCTCGCTCTCATCTCTCGAACTCTCAGCTTCTGCTCGTAGTCTTTCCGCCTCAGCCTGAGCCTTGCGGACCTCAGCCTGCTGGCGATCGTGTTTCTCGTACATTTTCTCGAGCTCAAGTTGCATTCGAGCAAGCTCCTCTTGCGTCTTTTCCGTACAAGCTTGAGCCTTGCTTAGTTGTGACTGAGCCCTCTCGAGCTCGAAGCTTATCCTCTCATTATCAGCTACTAGTTTTTCTCGCTCGTTCTGTAGACGACGCATCTCAATTTGAGTCTTCTCATACCTCTCTCGAACCATTTCAAGATCAACGTTTAACCGATCCAGGTCTTCCTTGGATTTCTCTTCATGTTCTTTCGTACGGCCGAGTTGCAGAGCAGCCCTGTCGTACATTTCCTGCACTCGAGCCAATTCTTCTTGGGCTTTCCGGGCTTCTTCTCTGCTCTTCAAACCCAGCATTTGCTGTTTCTCTGCTTCCAGCTCGAGACGATCCTTGTCTGATTCCAGAACTTCGATTCGGTTCTGCAACCGGTAGACCTCACTTTGGACCCTGTGAATTTAAAAAAAATATTACCATGCATTTTTTGTACTGATAATTGATTTGATGCTAAATTTTTTTATGGTTCCTTACATCAGCATCTACGAATTTTATTTTAAAAGTTTGTTTATATCCCTATTACTCTAGTCATGACAAACTTCAAACCTTTCTTATTACGAATAACGCTCCTTTCTCAAGTATACCTTTCTCAACTCCTATCAAACTCTGAGCTAGTTTAAAACTTTTTTATCTTGAAGAATGCGTTTATAGAACAAATTTTTTAAAGTCTGAAGTATCTACCTGTCATACTTTTCCAATAGCTTCTCGCACTCTTTATTGCTACTTTCTCGTTCCTCGTGTGCCTTGTTTAGAGTGTACTGAGCTTTTTCCATCTTCTCCTTTAGAATTTCAATTTCTGTTAAGGCGTCGTCTCTCTCAAGCTACCAAAGAAATACATGATATTTAGCAACTTGTTTATTTGTAAAATAGTCCTTGAAAATATTATTAAATAAACTTAATTTTCCAAAACCTGAAATATTTCTACTAAATCTCATTAAAAACTTCAATGACATTTCAGAATATTGGTCTCATTAGTCTCCAAACTACATACGCATAATTTTTGTTGGGATGTATGAGCCTTCTCCCATCTGTCCTTCACTAAGTCAAGTTCTGACAAAGCATTTTCCTTATCACGCTGCAGTTTCGCAGTCTGGCTTTGTTGGAATTCCAGCCTTTCGTGCAGTTTTTCCATTTCCTCTTGGAAGTTATCCCGCTCCTTTTGTAGTCGTTGCATAATAATCTGCCGTGGAAAATATTTCATGAATGAACCTCTGCTAGTATAATAATAATCAATCAAATTAAGGACCCTATAATCCTTTGTTACGCTTTCAAAATTATTTTACCTGAGCTTTTTCGTACTTGTCTTGAAGGCGATCAACGTCCAATTGAATTGTTTCTCGCTCTTTTTGCATTCTTGTAGACTGTCCAAGAGCTTTGTCCAATTGACTCTGCAGGTTTTCGAAATCATAGCTCTGTTTTTCTCTCTCCATTTGCATCTGTGCCAAAGAAGTAAAAATATTAATATAAAATGAAATCACCGCTTATCTCCTTCTAATTAAAGAACTGAATAAACATTAAGAGGCTAAATTTCAGATGAAATACACTCACTCTACGAATTTCGGTTTGGGCCTTGTCCCACTTTTCTTGCAGCTTGTCTACCTCGCTCTGAGTCTTATCTAGAATGTTTTGTACTTTGTCTTGCTGGAGTTGAGCTTTGCCCAAGGTGGCTTGAGTCCGCTCAAGCTCTTCCTGAGCTTTTTCAAGCTCAGCCACAGCCTTGTCCCTCTCTGAGTGCAACCGAGCTACAGTTGCCTGTGCACGGTCGTACTCGTCACGTAGGCTATCTTGTTCAGTCTGAGCATTCTCCAGTCTGGCCTTGAGCCGGTAGACTTCGCCTTGACTCTTTTCGACCTGTTTTCAAAATTTAATATTGGTAAATTTACATAATTTCAATGGATAAGTCATTTGATCTTTATAAGATTCTAACCACGCGCTTTAGACACATCCCTTAGTAAATCCCATTAGATACGCCCACTATGCACACCTTTTAGATACACCCACTGGCAACACCCCCCAAGGAAGTCTAAATAACCAAACTCACTGGACACGCCAACGGACGTCACGAAGGCTTAATAAATTCACTAACCAGGGCCCATAGACAAACACACATTGGTCGCTCTCATTAGATACACCCACTTATCACGCCACCCAGAAAGACCTAAAAACCACGTCCAGTAGGCAAACTTCTATTCCATACGCCTAGTAGAAAAACTTTTAGATACAAATTTTAGACACACCCACTAACGATATCTTTAAGCAAGATTAAAAAAGTAGACCCACTAAACACGCCCATACACAATGCGTCTCAGAAACATGTATACAATAACCATGCGTATTAGCTATTTTCTTTCAAAAATTACTCTAACGAAAAGTCCTTAAAGAAAACAAATAGCCAGGTCTCTTATACATGCCTAGTAACCACATCCATTAGAATTATTCACTTTATTGGCCTATACAATTTGGAACGCCTCTGATGAATGTCCTGTAAAAATTTCACTTACTAAACTACCTTACAATGCCTACAGTGATTTTGAATCACGTCCTTTAGTAACATTCACTAACGATATATATTAGTGACCACTGTGAGGAACCGTCTTTGATAACATTGTATACTCCTACTAACCACGTCCATCACAATTATCTCCTATCATACAGGTTAGCCACTAACCTCCATCCACGCCCTCTAGACATACCCAATAACAATGATTTGTAGCCACATCCCTTAGGAATGCCCACCATACACGCCCTTTAAAAATACACCTCCCAGTAACCAAAGATTAATCTTTTAGCAAAATTACAAGGCGTGAAAAATGGGATAAGATGCTGGAAAGGTTCCTGAGACATTTGCTATTTTTAAATTGAAATAACATCAAACTCGGATATAAGCGCATATTCATTATAGTTTTATCAAGTTTTGAATTTCTGATATATTTAAAAGAAGGACAAACCTTTTCTTGAAGAGCAGCAGCTTCAGCTCTCGCTCTCTCACTGTCAGCCTGAGTGACTCTGAGTTCAGCATGAGCTCTTCTGAGTTCGGTGGAGGCTTTTTCAGCTCGCTCTTGAGCTCTGTCCATTTCTTGAGAAGAAGTCATCGTGTTTCTGCCAAAAGTGGTCTGTGACCTCTCAATGTCATGCCTGAGCCTCTCGTTCTCCAGCTCCAGTCTCGTCAACTTCTGCTTGGCAGCCTCCCAATCTGCCCCACTGCGACCAACTTCTGATGCTGCCTTGTCTAACTCTGCTTTACTCTTACCGAGTTCAGACTGCGAACTTTCTAATTTTGCTTCCAGACGATCCTTTTCTGCTGAAGCTCTTTCCAATCGTGCTCCAAGTTTCTCTACCTGGTTCCGAAATAAAACCGACTTCAGCATGATGAATTTGAAAAAAGTAATGAGTACTTGTTAGCTTTAACGACTCTTAAACTCTTTAATTTTCTACTTTTCAACAGCTCTACAAACTAAAGAAAATTGACCTAATTTTATTCTTCTCAATTCTATTTTGAAATCGTGAGGATTCTTAAATATTGAACTAAATTGTAACTATTTTTACTGACAATTCCAAAAACCTCTCTTTTCCACGAATACAACATTTTCTAAATCTAGAAACACATGTAAAGGTACAAGATTATCGGTTTGTCAAAATATAGGTCAGCGATGTATCATTCAAGCATCGTATTCAGTAATATATCTTACCACGAATCGGTGCACGTTATTTATAGAAAAGAAAGGTCTCGTATAGAAAAGTCAGACCCAGTGCAATTGGATTTCAGTAAATAATTGATTTACTTCGAATGGTAGTGCTGAGTTCTTAAAAACATTTCCCTGCAAATCTCTGAAATCCAATTGCACATTTTTTTATTTCAGCATCTTCTAAGAATTGAGTGAATCAGGAACTATTTTTCCTATATTTGAAAAATACCACTTGGTCGAAATGATTCAGAAGTCAGAAATAAGTTCTGGAGGGGCAAGTGATAGAAGTTTGTGAAATGCTGTTGACTTGAAAAGAGATGGTAAGTTAACTTTCCTCGATGTTGTGAGCTTTAAAGTCTAAGTTGTGTCCTGCCCAAAATAAATTAAATTAGTTTGAAATTATTACTCACTTCGGACTCTAGAGCGTGGATTTTCATTTTATACTCTGCAATCTCCCGTTCATGAAGTTCTCTTTCTTCTTGCTTTTCTTGTTCTGCACGATCTCTCTGTTCTCGCAACTGTGTCATTTGCTTTTCTTTGTCACCAATTGCTTCTTCAAGACTACTTAAAGCACCTTCGCTGCTACAATGATGGGCTTGCATTGCTGTCAAGCGAGCTCGAGCCATGTCAACTTGGTTGTCCTTTTCTTTCAGTAGGTCTTCCAAATTTTCAATCTAGAACAATTTCAAATTTTTAGTAAAAATTCTTCGAAATTAAACTTTGAAAGCCCTTGCAGTCTCAAACATTTGGTCATAACTTTTAGTAATGTTAAAAAACATTTTCATAATAAAATAATAATATCACGAATGGTATTCTAAATTCGATTCAATAACGTGAGAATATAATTAGTGTTTAATCTTCCTGCCACAATATTTAGTTAGTTTATATTTAGTTGAATTAGTCCAGTTAATACAGAACCACCCAAAATAATATTTTTCATTAAAAAGCCAAGAAAAGAAATGTCAGATTATACGTACCTAATTCCATTTTTTACTTCGAAATATAATCTTGTCCTGAGAGGTTGGGACTTTATCTCTGACAAAACAATTTTCTGCTACCTTTTTTATGATAATTTCTTTCACTCTTTATTTCGTACAGTTCCGCATCGTGAATTTAGTTTTTTTTGCGTGACGCGTAAGAACATTGAGAAATAAGGGTAAATTATAAAGGATAATAAAATAAAATGGGGGATGTAAAATAAAGAAAAAATAAGAATGAGTTCTGCAGTTTATTTTTAAAAACCTATAAACAAGATTTTCAGTAATCTTATAACAGAAATAACCTGTAACATCATATTAACACTGACAAATAAAACATGAGAATAATAACTAATATCTTACAAATCATATGGTACAAAAATATAATGATCTTTATACAAAATGTACAACAACACAAATATAAAAATACGTATAAAAGTATAAAAAATCATACAGAATTACGTACAATGCTGTGAAATAATACAGAATACAATACAGTGCATATAAAATGTATACAAGTCGTTCAAAAGAAAAAGGGTTTATAATAACCTTATAATAAACTTAAGAAAGTAAAACTAATAAGAGTAGCCTAAACATAGCATTAGGTGTTAAAATTTTCGTAGTCAATTTGATTTTTTTCATAAGATTGTATGAGCTTTTATTGATGATACACTTAGCAGGGTGATATTTCTACTAAGGAAAAGTAATTATATAAACTATCAAGCATACACGATTGAGGTATAAATGGAATATTGATTTATAACACATTATGGAAATTCACCCCGACTATTTACTTGATCTATATTGCACATATAGTCGACCCGTACATTATTACATTTCTCTACATGGATAAACACCTTTTATGACCATTTTGCATTAAGAGCTTTGTTTAGAACCGAGATTGTTTCTGTTTCCATTAAAGCATAATTATATACATGCACGTTAAAAATTAATCATCATTATCGAGATAAGAATAAAAAATAACTACATAAATAAACCTGTACTTTTCTAAAGTTCTATTTTTGGTTCAAACTTCTCAGTCTTATCGATTTTGGCTTAGTTTTTTAGAAACGTACGAATGTAGGAGTTATTAATAACTGAATGTATGTTTTACTCAAGCGGATAGAAACATGCATGAAGTAAGAAACACAAATTAAGAAAGCGAATTTTATTTGAGAGAAGAAATCAAAGAACACAGGAACTGTATTTTTGCTTTGATAGGTGTATTTATGATAGGAAGAATAATAAATTAAATCCGAAATTACTCACCTTTCGTTGAAGAACGTTGATCTTACGATCCTTAATGTCCATGTGATCCTTCAGCTCCGTCAGTTCAGTGTTGAAGCGATTTCGTTCCTGTTGAGCTTGAATTGCTAGTTGTGTTTTCTTGTCGATAAGTCGGTTCTTCTCTTCTAGTCGTAGCCTCAATTCTTCCACCTGGAGAAACAAAGTTAAAATTAAAGTAATATCTGTTCTTTGCTGTAGGATAAAGAGATCTAAAACGCTTCATAATACTGTGTCCATTTTACCATAAATTATTTCCTTACAATAATGTTAACAGTAACATTATCTACAACATTAACACTATCTTTCTTATTGATTTTAGTGAACATTATTATTATATTTAGAGATTTACTGCATTGTTCTGTGTATAATTAGGATTCATGACTAACATTATAGCTTCTTCCTCTTTTGGTGAAATTACACCAATGGTAATACACCAATTTTTGCAATCCAATGTTTGTAATGCAAATTTAGCTGCATCAAAAATGGAATATATTCCCATTTTTTAATCATTCTAACTCTCATGATAAAAATGAAAATAAAAATACTTCGAACAAGTTCAATTGAATTCTTCTATTGCTATCATTTCAGTTTCAATTTGAGTCATTTGAGTTACTTCAACAAATTTTCAAATTGTAAGTTATTAATTTTAAGGCAGTATCTACAACCACCGAAAAAATCTGGGTATTCGTACCGAAATTTCGGTATACATAGCCACGTTCTAATTTTAAAATGTCTAGTTCGGAACATTTTCAGTTTAATAATAATTCAATTTTGAATATAAGTTCTTTAATACCTTTTCGAAAATGTTGAATTTTGGCGGCCTTAAATTTAAACATTCGCAATTTGGCAAGTTTCCAATTTGACAATATTGAATAGTCGATTAGTTAAATTTGGAATGTTTTAATATTACATTTTGTTAATTTATTTCAACGTTTCATTTCAAAATTTTCAAGTACGTTAAATTTCAAACGATTCAGTTTTGAACCCTCTAATTTTTACTTTTCAATTTTGAAGGTATGGATAATTTTGTTATTTTTCGCTTTCAAATTATTCCATTTTGACTGTTTGAAACTTGACTGATGAACTAGTCAGACTTTATACTGAAAATTCTACAATTTTTAAAGATTTAAAATCGCAATTGTCCCGGAATTTTTAATATTCTAATTATAAATTATTCAATTCTGAACGTTTTTAATATAAATTATTCACCTATTACTTGGAAATTGTTTAAGCATCCAGCTTTTCATTCTCGAATTCCACTTGAATCTAAAAATTTTAGTAATGGGGAAATATTTTTCCTAAAAGCTGTATTTGGGTCAAAATATTGTGAAGAATTAATTATGAAAATATCAATTTTGAAACCAAACACTATTCAAAACAAAATGTTGGTGTAATTTGTTTTCAATATCACAAACCAATTTTCACATAATTTTCAAAATACGTAAGAATTTAAGCTAAATGCAAAAATATGCTTATCAGAGATATATAAATAAATTTGATATGGAAAAATGTTATAAAATGAAAAATGCTTTGATTCATTTTGGTATTTTTTTTATATCAAATATATTTTTTTCCAATCTTCACAAATTGCATTGCACCTTGCCTCAAATGAATTCATATACGTTGAGACTACCTATCCTAATCTAGATGTAGAAAACTTTTCTGAAACCTAAGGAGCAAATAAATTTATTTCAAAATGAATCAATTTTCAGGTTGAAAATTGATCCTTTGTTTGATTTGTGCAAATATGAAAGAAAAGATCAACATAGTAAAATAAAATGATGACTTACATCTGCCTGGAGCATATTATAATGCTCCTCCTTAGCACAAAGAGATTCTTTAAGGACGGCTATGTGTCTCTGGTAGTCCTGGTGTTGTTCCTCCAAGGTCCTCATTTTGGCAGACATCCCTAAGAGTTCCTGGTCCCGACGCTGCACTTCTGTTCTGAGCTCATCCAGCTGCGAAAAAGAGCCGCCGTCCAGGAAAAATCAATCTCTTGTTCCGGCAGCCGAGTGACAGTAAAGAGCTCGTGGTCTTCCTTCCACCTAGCCCGAGTATGTCGACAAGTAGGCAGGCATCGGTTCAGTTCGAATCATTCTCATTCTAACCATACTCTTTTCTACCCCGACCATATTTTCAAAAGAATTCTCAAAACAAGCTCAATATCTATTTCCTTTAAAAAATCTTCACATTCTTATCAACTTCCTTACTTTCATCAATTTTGTTATATATCTTACAGATTCATCTTTTCTAAAAATCTCCTTTGAATTTAACAACGAATCAGAAACGGAACGGAACGTCTTCATACTCGGGCAGGGCTCGCAACATGCAGCGACAGACCATCGAAACGAACAGTGTTTCTGTTTTGCAGGTAGATAGATAGGGTAGTTGGTAATTAGGCAGGTAGGTGTTGGTTTGTAAAAAACGTAGGTGTCATGTTCAAGTGTCAGGATTTCAAACTAGGATCGTGTCTCTCTGTACCCTAAGTTGTTAGAACTACGCTTGTTGTTCTGGGAGCGTGTGGGTCCGATGCGAAATCTCTCAAGGTCAAGTGCCTAATTACCTTGCATTCTATAGTCATGATCTTTGAATCATGCCTTTAGCGAGATCTTGCATCGCAAAAGCTAGGTTCGTGTACAAACTAGATCTAATCTAACATCCAGAGTCAGAAAGCACGTCGATAACTTTTCTTCTTGCGAGATCAATCAATTACAATTAACTCGCAAGCAGATGTCCTCCTACGTGCTTTCAGATTAACCGACGCTACCAGATCACGGATTTTCTCGAATGTCGTTTTCACGTCGATCACCGACGTTAAAACTCGAGGAAGAATCAGTAGTCTTCAATTAAAATCTGTTTTCAATTAGAATATCTCTTCATTAAAAATCGGTCTTCAATCAGAAGCTCTCTTCAAGAAACATACGCGATCTACCGTCTATCTACATACGTACAGATAAAGTTCTCTGTAAAATTGTAATTATCAGTATATAAAGGTAGCAATAATACAGTTCATCAAGAAACTACTAAACGTCAAACTCTTGAAATTGGTGTAATTACGATTCTCCAGAGGCACTACGATACAACAGACTTCGTTACGTAACGTAGAGGAAAACGAAGGAAAGGTAGAGACTCGGAAGTGCGTCAGTGGATGAGATATCCTTACCTCCTCAGAAAGCTAAAATATCGGGCACCACATTTAATATGCTTCGCTCACAATGGGCACCTAGCTCCGAGATTCTTCCGCCGTTTCAATTTTCCCTTATATTAGGTGGAAACTGTAAACTTTATATCCTAATAAAATATCTTTCTATAACATATTCCTAGCATGACTATAGCGCCGGAAGTAATCGGAGCAGGAAGCCACACTTGCTACCTTTAACTTAGCTCTAGCTTATTCTAGACTTATATACTAGATTGATCTTATAACCTAATGGAATTGAAAGTCGTTATATTTGGTTCATCTTCCACCATTTTCTTAAAGGTTGAACATATCTATTGTCAACATTATGCCTCAGTAGAGACTCACTGACTGTTCATTATGGTTTAAAAGCTAGGGATTGTTAATCTATCGACAGGATCATCATCTGTTTGAAATCAACTTCGCACAGTGAGGAAAAAGTGGAATTTCTGGTTCAAAAATTCCCATAGGTCATATGTCGCAACCGATTTGAAAAATTCTTCTTTCAAATTAATCATTAAGGAATAATAGATTATCTTCTCGTGAAAAAGATTATATTCACCTTGACGTAACTCAATTTTTTAAAATAAATTTTGTGATGGTTCAAATTATTTAAAACCATTTTTTTGACGAAAAATGTTACAAGCAAATGACTATATCCAATAATAATTTATTTATAATTGAAAATTCGATAAGATCAAGTTGTAGATAATCTTTTCTGCAAGAAAATAAGGCATCATTCCTTAAAACAGTATCGTTTTCAAAAATTTGATAAGAAGCGATAAGAAAATAAGTTCACTCGAAAAGATAATTTTTTAAATAAAAAATTTCTTATATTCGAATTTTTTTCCCGAGATCTGTTCTTTTCTGCCCATAGTACCTTACATTTCGAAGAGGTCCGTCGAAGCCAACTTGTAAAAAAATTGCACTTATTTATTATTTAAGTTAAGAAATGACAAAATACCATGATCTTTTATATTTATTATAAACACATGTTAAGATAAAACTGACATTTGCTGCATTTCCGATGTTTGAATGCATTATTTATACTTATTTCGTCTTCGAATTATGTAAAAGTAATGACTAATCATGACCAAAAACTAAACGGATTTTTCAACATAGAAAGTTTTCCTTTTTCATGGAGTCATTTTTCTTCAGTTTAAGAATAATATTTTGATGCAGGAGATTGCCGTTCATAAAAAATTTTTATTGTTATAAACAACTTTTGTAAACAAATTCACTTATTTCGTATTTTTAAACTTATACAATTTTTCCCTTCTGTGGAATAAATTCTTTTCACCTTAAGAATAATATTATTACACAGAAGATTTCCATTCGACCACAGATACTGATAATTATAATTTTTTTGTCAAATCATAAAACCAACTCTGAATTTTTTCACAGAAATTGTTCATGAATAGCAATATTTTGTACGATAACATTATTCTTCAGATGAGAAGAAGTGACTCCACACAGAAGACCAATTTTTTACCTTAAATAATGCGAAAAAAGTGAATTTGTTTCCAGCAGTAATTTTTCAACTTGAATAAGTAATTATTGATTTTTTTTTCTTAAAATCAACCTTGACAGATGTCCTGGAATTTAATTAGCTTTTTTTTGAAGAAACTTCAAAAACGGTTAAAAATACGACCTCTGAAACTTATTGAAACAAAAGTTCAGCTTTTTATTCACTGTAAATCGGCTCATTTCTCGTGTCTGAAAATTATAATCAAATCGTTGTAAAAAATAAATACTGATTTCCGAAATTGGAAATAGCACTCAGAGAGTCTCTACTGTCCGAAAACCGATTGACGCTTCCTCTTAAGTCTCTAAGACGAAATAAAGCATTTCGGGTTTGCTTGGGGAAAGGTAACGGGAAATACGAGAGGATAGAGTAAGAAACAGAGGGAATAAGAGTGTTTCGTGAGAAATCGAAGGCTGCAGACAAACCAAATAAACGGCTTTCATTTTGGCTGGTAAAATTACAAATGTTACCCTCAACCCGCTTGAACTCTCGTTTGTACTTTTCGCCTTTCGACGTCGAGAACAATTTGTAATTTTACCTCCTTACCGGGTCAGTGACTGAACGGAGGAACAGAAGTGAGAGCGAGAGAGAAGAAAAGCATCCAGTTTTGTGCGCGCATGCATCATGCCTCGTGGAGCGGAAAATTGCATCCTCAGTGTTTTAAAAGCTCGGTGCTGATAATGAAGGGTTTTTGCGTGAAGAAAAATTGACTTGCAGATCGTTTTTATCAGCTCGGGATTCAAAAAGGAGTCAGAGGAGGGGGTGCACAGACAAAACGACACAAACACGGAAGCAGGTCGCCAAACAAAGTGAATGTGCGGAAAGTTGAGTCAAGTCGGTCGGACAATAAGCGATTTGTCTATGATCGAAGTCTTGGAGAGGAAAATGGATGGGAATATAAGAAATAGGGAAGACAAGTGGGAAACAAGAGGACAGTAAAATAAGTAGGGTACGTAGATAGAGATAGAGCGCCAAGAATGTGATCGCGGATGAACGACAGACCAGAAAGCGATGATCTGAGCTGCGACAGATGCGAGGTGGTGATGATTATGATAAATTTGTGATTAATTATGGTTCATTATGATTCATTATAGTTCATTATGATTCATTGTGATAAGTGAAAACAGAACATCTTTTGCTGCATCTGTTAAAATCTGATAGAATTTAACGTTTTATTCAATAAGAAGAAACAATTACCAATGGCGCCTTAGATGACTTCTAAATATAAAATTATGTATGCGAAAGTACGAAACATTGGGTTACTGGAGCGCCCGGACTGGCGCATGCTATTTTGGGCGCAGCGGCAGACAAACGTACGGCAATCACTGTGATTTACTACTAGGAACGACTACAAATTTTGTAGCCAACTTAAGCATACATGGTGCGATGATTGCGATGATCACTACTAGTGCACCAAAATAAAGGCGTGCGCCAGGCCGAGAATTGTTGTAAATTTAAGGAACAAGATGAGAGATGTTGCATTCAATAGCGGTATGTCTTCTATCAAGAAATCTAAGGCATAATTGGTTTAGAAGATACCTTATATGAAAGACATCAATGTTTCTCTGAATTTGCTCAGAAGAGTTTGGAGATTTTAAAACGCTATCTTCGGTCTCTGTTACCCCGAGTTGTTGAGATTCCTTGAATAGGAACAAAGTAATTTTGTGTTTTTCTTTTACTTGTGATACTTGATTTATTTTAAAGCCGTACATTGCATAGATTCCAAATACCAGAGAAGGTCGCTAAGCGAAGACTGGAATCAAACAACGTTCCTTTGAGGAGTTAAATTGCAATCAGCTAGGAAAATATACCGATTAAGTTTTAGTATCTTACCTACGAACATACAGACTCTAATAATTTTGAAATTTGGGTAATTTTCTTTCTGTACAGTTAACAATATTTTTAGACATTTCAAGGGGTCAACAGTTTCTAAGGCCTAAAACTTAGGTACGTAAATGACAGTCGGCTAGCTACCGAACGACTTTCTTTTTTCTACCCTTCTACTGCTTTCTTTCGTCCTAAATCGGTTTTCCTTTCTTTTTAACTAATTTTGTTTAGTTAAATAGTTATTCTCTTTCGCTGGGTACTGCTTTGAATTAAGTATAGAATATTTCTCCTTCGGAGGACGATTATGGAAGATACCGTTCATGTGATACTGGCTCCTCGAGCCTTAATCTGTTAACTTTACCATTATCACAATATAAACCTTCGCAGATATCGTATAATTTAATTCGCCCATGTGGAACGAACCCTCAGTCTCTTTTATCTATCTAAATACATCGAGTCAAAAAATAGAGAATTCAGTTTCAAAGTTTCGGACTAAAGAAAAGGAAAGCAAACGACAGATAAAATACGCGGCTTTAGCGATGGAAGACTAGCCTCGCGCAGTGTCATATGCCTACATGTATATTATTATCGAAACGTACTTCATTTAGATTATTATATCTAAATTACTTTATCTAGATTATTTTGTCTAGGTATATTAAGAGCGTACGATTGTGACACACAAATGCAGTATAATTTGTGATAATTATTGTGTAACTCCGCTCGCCGTTGCAGTCTCCATCTCCAACAACCAGCCTTTAGATTGAAAGGAGTTAAGCTTTTGAGCATCTTCGAGATAATATCCCGGTCTACCTTCTAGAGCCTCGTGACGCAGCCTTGGTTAGACTTCGACAGCGTCTTGGTGCCCCCTTGGGCCTGTCCTAGAGGGTGTCGTTCTTTTCGATGCGCACGTTGTTGATGAAGAAACTTACTTGACGTTTGAAGTTCATGTCGTGCTTGTTGAAGCTGTGCGCATGGAGGGCGAGTGCTCCGGCGGCAGCGGGTTCAATTTGTTTCAAATGCCGAAGATGGGCTTGTTGCTGCTGATACTGATGAGAGTGATGAAGGTGATGCTGCTGATGCAGCTGTTGGATCGCTTGTTGATGCTGATAGTCAGTGTACCGATCGTGATAGGGGTTGGCGACTCCAGTAGTTGTTCCGCTGAGGTGAGGGGCACCTGTCGAACCGGTAAGGTACGAATTCGTTAGGGACGTTGATTGGCTATATGGTACCAGAGACGCTACGCCTGAGGATCCTCTCACGAGTGCAGTTGATTGGCCTCCGAAGAGAATACCTGCTGCCGTCGATGGGCCACTGGTACCACTTGGTACCGCGGTAGCCCTCAGCAGTTGTTCCCGCAGCCTTCCCCCGCACTCTTTTATCCGCTGCAGCTCAGCCTCTAAGAGCATCACCTCCTTTTCCAAAGTCTGAATTCGGGCATCTTTTGTTTCTAGTATGGCTGTCAGAGTTGAGCTGCCAGGAACACCGCCAGGGACAGCCACACTTCCACCGAGCATGGTACCACTTCCCAGTCCAACGATGGAGCAACCACTGCCAGATCCACTTCCGGCCACTGCAGAACCAGATGAAGCGGTCGTAGCGTAAGCTAGTTCCAACTGCGTCTGGAGGCTCTTCAGCGTCTCGTTCGTCGCTTTGAGCTCCTTAATAACAAGCAATAGTAGAGTTACTCGCGGCTGGAGTAACGGGATATTGGGAGCTGATTTAGATTTCTTCATCTGCAATTGAAATTCAAAATCCGGTTAAGACCCAAAGCATCTATCATTCCATAGCTACTTCAATTTACACTAGTTCAGCTTCAAATCGCTTGACCCTTCTATGTTGTCCAGACTTCTATTAGGTATTTAGAAAAGATTCTGATTTCATCAATAACTATGATTGTTTGAAACTCCATGACAAGTTATAGAAGAGTCAAGTCATCTACTAAGTTCTTAACATCCAAAGTTTCTTGGTATCCAAAGTTTTCTAAAACTTGATTGTAACGTTTTAAGTGTTTAATCGGAAAATAAATTTCAGTTGGAGGTGAAGAAATCTGTTGTTTATCTTGTTAGGGATTGGTTGGAGGTTATGGTTGAAGAGGTTCTTCCATCATCGGCTCGAGGCTGTAAAGACCTTTAAAAAAATTATGAAGATGAAATTTTTCAAAACAGTTCAACCATCTAATGTCGACATTTCAGTTGAATATTAACATCTAAAAGTATGATGATCATACTTTTCTATGATATCCCAAATTGTATCCGGCTCGCAGAACCAAAGTTCATTATAGATAAAGAAACAACTCTCTTCGACATTAGAGAGTTAAGTTATAAAAAGAGGTATTAAAATGGATATGATGGAACCTCATAGTGCAGGAAAATAACAAGGCATACAATGGAATTTCAACTGATATGAGAATATGATGATCTTTCTAGACTTTCAGTCTCGAAGTCGATTTTGGTCGGCCTCGAGGAAACGGAAGTGGTGGGTAGTAAGGGCAGTCTCGGTTGACGAAAGAAAAGCGACGTTCCGCCACAAGCTTCCTGTGACCTCTTCCGTCATTTTTTTTAGCTCTTCTTCTTTTATCGCGTTACTGGTTTTTGTTCTTTATTCTGTAATTATCAAAGACGTAGAAAAAAGTATGTCTTCTTTCATAGTGGCAGAACACCAACGTTCAATGTCCATTTTTATTGATGCGCTAAACTTGATATATTTAAACTCAAATCGACTCGAGGTAACGTGATGAGGCTCACTGATTACAGAAGATGTTCCTCTTCTTGATGCCGGGCGCCGCCGCAGTTCTTTCGCCTACCGCGACGTACGGCCGACATTGTCCATCGCGCAAGGCGCTTCCGTTATAGATATTCTCTCTTTTCTATCTTCTTCACTCTTGTACAGATTCTCAAATTTTTCAACTTTTTTTATTTTTCAATTTTTTTATTATTCCACAAATAGGATGTCCGACATTCACTTTTAAATGGCGTGTCAATGCTTTTCCCGCCGTGTAACAGATAGTGAGAGTATATTGTAATTTATTGAAGCGAATATTGATTAAAACGGTATAATTATTCTAATAAAATTCATATTAATTTCCTTCTTGATTTTTCAAGAACGCAAAACATCGCTATATTTTTGCAGATTCGCGCCAACGCTAAATGGACAAGATCTTGCCACGTGGAAGCAAAGATGCATAACCACGTGGTATAAACAGAGACGAGAAATTCAATGTCGAAAGCAAGTTGTGTTAAAATAGTAACAGTAGTGAAAAGTGTGATGACACAGAAAAGAGTAGAGATAGCAGTGACTGAATAACGTGAATAATGGTCCTAGCAATGTAATTGTTTTGATGGTTTTTGAACAATCGCACGCTTTAGATGAGTGCGAATTTACGTCTCATCGAATATACAAAGGGGATCGTAAAGTGAAACATTTGCTTTCGTACTTCTTTTATATTTATTCGACATTTTGACGAGATGTATCACATTACGAATGCTCTTTGTATACTGCCGTCAAACTGCCTTCATTCTGGAGTTAAGTAATCACCGTATAAATTGGCACAATTGTGTAGTACATTACAAAGGGAATGGAAGAGTAAAGGAGTGTCTCGTCAAATTATCAAATGCGACGCAACAAGTTCATAAAATACATTTTTTTGTTAGCGCTTTTGAAAGATTTGTTTGATTATTTTTATGTAAAAGTAGTTAATGTTAAAACTGTTTATTTGGCAAATATTATTTGTATTTTAGGCTCTGTTGTAGATAAAAGCTGCAATTCTTGTTCAATCCTATTAATCAATAACTGATTTTATTCTTTGCGAGATTCTGCACAACTTTATTTGGTTGATTTTTCTTTAAAATGTTTTATTCCAAATCATACATTAGTCAGTTTTTAAGTGGAGTGTAGATAGGGATCATTCTCAAGAAAAATTAACTAGCTTTAGAAATCTTTTAGGAATGGAACAAACAAGTAGGATGAAAAACAATTTTTATAAGCTTTATCTTCCAAGATGAATATATCATGTTTAATAATTAACCATTTCATCTTGAGGCGTATGGATATTTCCCTAAGGTTTCTTTTACCGAAATTTATTTGACGAATTACAATTTGCTCTGATTTGAAGTTTACCGAATCCAACATTCTGATTGGTTGAACAGGGTTGCTACAGGACCTGGAAAACCTGTGAAAGTCCTGAAATTTTAATAAAGAACCTGGACATCCTGGAAAAGTCCTGGAATTTAAAAAAGTGCCCGGAAATGTATCCTACCATTTCTTTTTCAAGTTTTAGTAATTACCTTAGTACTTTCCGGGTTATTTTACAAATTCAGATTCATAGGAATTGATTAAATTACGTTGTAACGATTTGAATGAGCGCATTAAATGTATTACCTGCTTCGTTTTTAACTATTGAATATTTAATAATTTTTTTACTATATAAAAAAACTTTGTTTAGAATAAAATAATAGTCGCTGCGACTTCAAGAATTTGAATTGATTAATAATTTTATGTACAGTACCGGTAGAAATTCTCTTCTACACGACTAGTTTTTTAGCTCTTGCTAAAGTAGCTCATTTTTCATAAAGTTATCATGAAATGTTTCTCCTCACAATAGCACGTAATCTAATAAAATTCTCTGTGAAAGCCAAAATGTTATTTTGATAAAAAAAATATCGTGAAAAGATGTCATATTTCGACATTTTCAAAAAATTGGAACAGCTCTAGAACTTGGTGCAAACTAGTCTCAAAACTTCAAATAATGATTTTACTCACCACATAATTTAAACAATTGAAACAATTAAAAAAAGGCAAACCAGTAATTCGGAGAAATTAAAGTTGGACCAAATGTTAATTAATAAAAATAGAATTTAGGATAAGTGGTGATTCGGTAAAATGAAAATGATGAGAAATATGGCAGTTCGGAATACTAAAAATAATGCCCAATGGCAATTCAAAATAATAAAAATTAGTGTAAATCGTAATTCAGTAAAATAAAAACGAGGTCAAAGGGTAATTCATAAAAATAAAAATTAGGCCGAATTGTTGTTCAGTCGAATGAATTTTGGTGAATTAAATTCAAGGATTAGGAATGCAGAATTTTTTTAATATTCGTGCACCTCCCTCGTTCAATAATAATTTTATTAATAATGTAAGAACGTCCGTCATCGTAGCTGGATTGTTTTAAAAATAAAAATTATTTTTAGTAACATTAAAGAGAAGTTAAGAAGAACTATTATTTTGCTATAATAAACTTGAAGCTAAAACTCTGAAATCCTCTTTTTCTTATTTTTATCAAATAAATCTGTCAATTTGCGATGACAGGGCGTTTCACCTTAATTTTAGTTATAAAACTCACGAACTTTATATTTTTATATCCTTCACATTTCCGTTTTTAATTTACTTCATGGTTCATTTTATTAATAAGATTCTCGTTCTATTTAATTCACACTTCACATTTTATTATTGTTAACATACGTGCTGAGCTACCAGTTATTTCATTTTTAGCATTTACGTCGCTGTTTCGCATTAAACGTTGTGTATCCCGTCATCTGTTTTCATTTATTTCATTTTTCTTAATTTTCTCTTTTGCATTTCGCATTTCACGCTTTATGAATCATGGTATGCAATTTTTGCACAGTCTACCTTTCATGCTTCATTTTTGCAGTCATTTATCTTTTTGGACTTTACATCGCAGTGTACGGTTAAGCTCTTTATTTTTTATGCTTTTTATTTTAGTTTCACGTTTCCTGTTTCACACCTCGTGATTTCCGTTTTATACCTCGTATACTTTCTGTTTTTAAATTATGAATTTATTAAAAGTAATAGCACTAAAAGCAGACTGTAAAAAATAACCTGTGCAGATTAGCTGTCATAACGTATTGAAAATAATAAATTTTGATATTTATTTTTCCGGGGGGCCTGAAAAGTTTTTTGTGGGTACAAAAATTACTTTCTGAAAGTTTAAGCCAAGAAGAAAAATTCTCTGAGTTCGCACAACGTGCTCAAAGATCAAAATTACGAAAAATTATTTGTTTCTCGTTATTTTCAAGCGAAGAATGATTTCTGTTGTGATATGGGTAAACAGTAAAAGTTGTGTACTATGATGATATAAGTGCCTATGTAGTATAAACCTCATAAAAAATTTTCTTATTTTCGCGGATTAACATTAAAGTATCGAAAAATGGTAAAACTGCGAAAAATGACATTTTTCTCTTTTTTTTTTTAGGTCAATAAATTTTTTTCTGATCTGGGTGAACCGTCAAAGTTGTAAATTCTGATAACATGAGTTCCTATCGTTGACCTTCACAAAAAAAAACTGAGTGTTCAGTGAGGTTGCGGCTCAAATAAAAGGTGGCATCCTTTAGAATTCAGACTCCAAAGGAACTCTTTGAGGGTTCTTTTTTAGTTCGTTGATAGCCGATAGATGGCCATGGGCGCGTGCCAGCGTTTAACATTGCGCATGTACCGAAAAGCGCGGGCCTATTTAAAATCATTAAATACTATGAATAATCATAGAAATAAATATTACAAACGTTTCTTATTCTTTTTTAAAACAAATTAAATTAAATGATAGAAATGCCTAATTTCTTAAATAATTTGACATTAACGTAATATTGCAAGTGTATACTATATAATTTTAAATAGTCTCGCGGTTTTTGGTACATGCGCAGTCGAAATTGTCGGATTTTCAATATAACCTTAAAAACTGCTACATTTCATGTGCACTATCTTCCTTTCAAGAATGACTTATGTCTATAATTTTAGTTTCTTCATTGAATTTGTCTCAGAGCAATACTATTTAATCCGAATTATAAAGTAAAATGTGCATCACTAGCTTGTTAAATCTTCGAAGTGAGTGAAGGCAGAGGTGATAAAAAGGCTCTCTTAGAACGATTTGAATCTTCACTTTGGGTTCCTTTGGAAACCATTTATCGTTTTGGTTTCTTTTTCAGCAAGAGAGGTTCCTTTTTGTTCTAGATCCTTTGGAACCAAAAATCGGTTCTAATAGAAACCCCAGTTTTTCTGTGTTATCATAAATTATTTTATGTTCGCACACTCAATTTATAGTACAGAAAATGGAAAAAACACGAAAAATGGTATTTTCCTCATTATTTTAAAGCCAATATTTTTTTTCTGATCCAGGTGAACAGAAAAAGAGGTATAGTATGATAATATAAGTGTCCATGTAATATAGACATTATAAAAAATTACCTTATGCACAACTGTTATTGTTGACTCGGATTAAAAAAAAATTACTGGTTCAGTTGAAGTACTGAACATAAGATCATTTTTGATGAGGTCTATCCTGCATGGGCATTTATATCATCAAAGTACACAACTTTTACTGTTGACTCGGATTAGAAAAAAAAATAATTGGCTTGAAAATAATGAGGAAAGTGAAATTTTTCGCGATTTTTACCATTTTTGGTACTTCAACTAGAGTGTGCAAACTTAACATAATTTTTAGTGAGGTCTATACTTCATAGGCTTACATTATCATAGTATAAAATTTAAAGTTACACCTGGATAAGAAGAAAATGATATTGACCTAAAAATAACTAGAAAAATACCATTTTTCGTTATTTGTACCATTTTTTGGTACTTTGACTTTAGTACGCAAACATAAGATAATTTTGGATGATGTACACACTACATAGGCACTTATATCATCATAGTATACAACTTTAACTGTTCACCAGAATCCGAAAAAAAATTTTCATTTGAAAATAACGAGAAAAATTCAATTTTTCGCGATTTCTGCATTTTCGGTACTTTAACTTAAGTGGGCTAATATAAGATAGTTTTTAGTGAAGTCTATACTTCATAGACACATACGTCATCATAGTATACAACTTGAATGGTTCACCAGGATGGAAAAAATTATATTGACCTGAAAAGAACTAAAAAAATACAATTTTTCGTGATTTGTACAATTTTTTTTGTACGTTAACTTAGGTCCGCGAACATAATACTACACAACTTTCACTTTTCACCCGAATCAAAACAAAAAACACACGAGAAAAATGCATTTTTTCTTGATATTGATCTTCGAGCGCGTTTTGCGAACAAATAGAATTTTTTGGTTTTGTTAAAACTTTCAAGAAGTCATTTTGGTACCCACTAGAAACTTTTCAACCTCCCTGGAAAAGGAAAGACTAAAATTTTGTATTTTCGAGACACCCTATAATGGTTGTGTTTTGACGTAATTTTACGAAAAAAATTTGAACATTTATATCTCGAAAACGCTTCCAAACTAAAACTTTTGACTGTGATTTTCGTGTAAAGTAGGCCAAAAGACATGAGAACATCATAGTAAATTTCATCTACTACATCGTAGTAAATTTACACTATGATGTTCACATGTATTTTGGCCTACTAAACACGAAAATCACGCTCAAAAATTTTTTTATTTAAGCGTTTTCGAGATATCAATGTTCAAATTTTTTTTTTCAATTTTCAGAGTTGTTCCGACGTTTTTGAGTATATCTCGAGTTCTAAGCCTTCCAAACGATTTCAATGAGTTGGCTAATATTTGCGATTTCTATTAATCCCAGGATGATATGTGAATTGTCGACCTCGTTTTTTGCCAAAAAATACAACTTGTCCAACTTATTAAAATCGCTAGCATCTGAACTACTGGGCCGATCTGAAAACTTCAGGATAGAAAGTTATACAGGATTCAGTTGCCTTCAATTTGAGTGCTCGTTTAGGGAAATCGGTCAGTTAGAACTCGAGATATACTCAAAAACGTCGGAACAACTCTGAAAATTGTATAAAAAAATTGCGAACATTGATATCTCAAAAACGCTTCCATAAAAAAAATTTGTGTGTGTGATTCTTGTATTTAGTGGGTCAAAATACATACAAAAATCATATTAAGATGTGATGGGCAGACAAAATTTCAATTTTGTAAACTAGTGTAATTGAGGTTAAAAAAGGACCTATAATGAAAGTAATGAAACTAAACGAGTTTTTTACACTTTAGAGTGTAGTAAAATATTATGTTACTCGTGTTTCAATTGGTCATTGATATAAACAATTGGGACAAATATTTTTCATGAATTCGTTCTATTTGAAGCCGTTCAATGTAGTTTACGGTAATTTTGATATTAAATAAATTAAATTGTTTTTCAGTAATTTAATGAAAATATTTTGATTCGTGAAATAAAATAAACGAATAGTAAATTATTTATCAGATATCCATTATTAAACCTATTAAATTAGTACAAAATATTATTTTTCAATTGAATTATTTGTTTTTTACATGTTATTTACAAACCCTTTTTTTCATAATCTCTAAAAAGCACTATAAACTAAGGAATAAATTGATTGATAAATTGGTAAATTTTATCAATCTACATGAATAAAATATATTTAACAACTTTTTATTGCTCCGCCATTGAGAAGTTTGATGAATCGGATGCTGAGAGAGAAAAGGTTGATAAAAATATAGTGATACACATTTAGTGGAAAGTGATAGCGGAAAAAGTAGGTGCATGAGTATAGAACATTCCTTACATAGATATTTATGTTTAGGTACTTCTGAATGCAGGGGAGGCAAAAGTCACGCAACCTGAGTGCCATTATACATATACAAATTTTTATCACCAGATAATTTATGATAAAAAAAAATTAGCCTACTCCACAATTCTTAAAGGATCGGAGCTTTTTCTGAATACTCATGAAGCATCGTACTTTAATAGAGTGCTGCCTCTTTTTTCAAACAAAATTTTGGTAGTTTTCAAGATAGTTTTCGTGACGAAAATCGGGTCTCTCAAAAAAAGTTTTCTATGATCTTAAGAATTAAAATAATGGGAGGGCAAGTAGGGAAAGTGATGGCAAATGAGGGGTGGGAAGTGAGGAGTAATTAGGAGAGTGAAAGTAGAGAAAGTGAGGGGAAATTATAGGAAACGATGGGAGGGGAAGTATAGGAAGCGAGAGGAAATGAGGAAAGGGAAATAGGGGAAGCGTCGGAAAATTATGGGGGGGGGGGTGGAAGTTCTGAATTAGGAAAAATAGGAGAATGAGGGAAATGTGGTGAGGAGAATTAGAGGAAGTGAGGGGAAATGATGGGAAAATGGGGAATGGTTAGTAGGAGAAGTTTGGGAAGGGGAACTAGGGGAAGTGAGGAGTAATGATGGGAGGGGAATTAGGGGGAATTGGGGAGGGGAAGTAGGAGAAATTAGTGTAAGTGAGCGGAAACTATTAGAAATAAGAGTAAGTAGGAATGGAGAAGTGCAGACTGGGGAATGGAAGTAAGGAAAAGGGACTGTTGGCTTGGGAAGCAATGAGAGGGGCAAGTAGGAGAGGAAGACGTTCGGGAAGGAAATCATAGGGTGAAGGGAGAAGAAGGAAAGTAGGTGGAGTAGGGGAGGCAATGTATGAAAGAGGGAGGTTTGAACGACTTCATTAACGCCTCAATAGGCTACAAAACCATTTTTTGTACGCCCGCGGCCCCTACCTCGACTAATTTTTATAATGAATTCTTTTTTACTGTCGCTTCTGAAAAATTAAAAAAAAAATGGTTTCCAATTTTGAAATTAAGTAAATAATCTTCAGATATTGTTAGTTATTTGAAAAATGCTATCTTTAAAAAAAATTTTTACCGCTTACGCCCATAGAAAAATTTACTTTCAAAGTGGAAACAAAGTTGTGGAGCACAGTTTTCCTAAAAAATATAAGGTATCATTTATAATAAATTCAGTCATTTTTCAAAAATAGGCAACAAGTGATAGCAACAAAAAATCCAATTCCAGGAAGCATTGTTCAAATAATTTTTTGTTGTTGTAACTTTTCAAATTTCTTCTTTAAAAATAACGTTTTTTATTTGAAATGACATCATTAGTAATATTATTTTGATCTTGAAAATAATAAAAAAAAACTATTTTTCTCAGTGATATAATTTTTGGCATCTAAAAAATTAAATTTCTATACAATAGACAGCCATCCAACAATATTTGCCATTGTTATAAACAATTTCTATAAATAAATTTGTCATTTCTATGCATAGAAAATTTTTGCTTTCTGCGTAATCATTTCTTTTAATCTAAAGAATAAAATTTGCACATAATAGACTATTATCCAACAATATTCTCTATTGTTATAAACAATTTTTATAACAAAATTAAATTATGTGACATTTGAATGCATAGAACGTTTTACCTTTTCTGCGGAATCATTTATTTTCACGTGGTGAATGAAATTTGTGGATAATAGACGGCACTTTAAGAATATTTGTTATTGTTATAAACAATTTTCATGAACAAATTCACTTATTTGGTTTTTCAACTCATAGAAAATTTTCCCTTTCAGTGGAATCATTTCTTTTCATCTGAAGAGTGGAAATTGTACAGAAGATACTGCCATCCAACAACATTTTGCATTCTTATAAACAAATTTTATTTTTAATTGCACCTTACATTTTTTAAATTATTTTTATTTATTTATTTTATTTAAATTATTATTATTTATCAATTTCAGCTTTTTCTGATCTACTTAAAGGTTTATGGAAATCGAAAATTCACTTGAATATATTATTCTACGAGAAGATTTTTTGAATCTTTTGATAGCTCCGTCTTTTTGTTCTTTCCTTTGATCCTGAAAATTTTAAAAGAAGACACAAAAATATGTTTGAATATTTAAAAAAAAAGTGACTATATCATAAGTGAATTTCTTATATATACCATTAAGCCATTTTCCTTTCGGCGAGCCTCAAGGGGTAAGCGTGACACTACCCGATTCTGCTTAACTTCAGTGATCTAACGGGAACTGGTGTTTCCAGCGTGGTATGGCGTGGTATGGTATTGCTGGATGACAATCTATTATGTAAACAATCTTATTCTTCAGACGGAAAAAATGATTCTGCAGAAAGGAAAAATTTTCCATGCATTCAAATTCCAAATAATTGAATTAGTTTATAAAAATGGTTTATAACAATGAAAAATGTTGTTTGATGGCAGTCTATTATGTAAAAATTTTATTCTTTAGATAAGAAGAAATTATTTCACAGAAAGAAAAAATTTGGTATGCATTCAAATGGCAAATAATTGAATTTTTTACAAAAGTGTTTATAACAATGATAAATGTAGTTGGATTGAAGTCTATTGTGTACAAATTTTATTCTTTGGATAAAACAAAATGATTCTATAGAAAAGAAAAATTTAGTATGCATAGAAATGCCAAATAAGTGAATTTGTTTATAAAAATGGTTCATGACAATGAAAATGTTATTTTATAGCAGTCTGTTTATATTTAGCACGCAGAGGAATCATTTCGCAGAATAGAGAAATTTTCTATTTGTAGAAGTGCCAAATAACTGATTTTGTTTATAACAATTGTTTGAACTATTATCATTGTTTGGTGCTCTTTTGCAATGAAATATTATTCACACACAGTTTAATTACAAAAAATATATAAGGAATGCATTCAAACTCTGAAAATGCAGCAGATAACAGTTATATTAATTAATTTGTTTATAACAAATAGAAAATGCAGAAATTTCAAATGAAATAAAAATTTCTATGTAACGAAATTAAATTTACTAATTGTATACCTTCTTGAGGAAATATCAATAAATGGGGCTATGTAGCTAGCGCAAATATAGCAAATTCCATTTTTCAAGTTAAATAACAAATTACCAAAATTTGTTTTGAAAAAAAAGTATTCCATTTAAGTATCATCCTTCATGAGTATCAAAAAATCCCCGATCCGTTGAGAATTTGTAGGTAGGTAGTTTTTTCTAAAAAAAATTTCTTTTTTCGCCACTATGCGGCGTGTCCAGAAGAACAGGTTCTACCTCGAAATAATCATATTGAAAGGTTCTTACTCGGGAGGCTTAAATGATTTTTTTTTAAGAAGGATGAGGGCGATGGTGTCCCCAATAGAATTTGTATGTGATTCTGAAGCTTCTGGAGTAATTATGCATTCGAGACGATTTCGAGAAAATTCGAGATTTTCTTGTAACATGTTCAGGTGAACTCAAAACTTCATGAAGATCGAGAATCACAAATAAAAAGTTTCGAGATTCTCGACTCAAGATCTCGAAATTTTTTATTTGTGATTCTCAATCTTTATGAAGTTTTGAGTTCACCTGAACATGTTTCAAGAAAATCTCGAATTTTCTCGAAATCGTCTCGAATGCATCACTATTCTGAAGTTCCCCATCCGAAATAGAACCTTTCTATGCATCTTCCAAAATAGAGCATTGTCATTTGGACAAGTCGGGATAACGAAATTGTTATAAACATGCATCTCATAAGGATCACGTGACTTTGGTCTCTCTTGGTGCATGTGATTGTGCATATAATGCGTATTTTGAAAAATTTGGGTACCTCTCGTAGGGGAATTGACGAATTAATGAGTCTTTCTGTAGATGTAGATTGTATTTTGTTTTCCATTTATGTGTATATGAAATCTGTGTCTGTATTCTTGATGTGTCAACATCTTAGACTTTCCCAATCTTATTATTTCATTGATTTATAATAATATACTAATAATAATAATTTAATTTATAAAATGATATCTTTAATTTATGTAAGATTTTAGTTTATCGAAGATGTTTACACATTAGGGTGGCCCTTGTTTTTCGAAATCATATTTTTTTGTCTTTAACCCCTAGTTTTGTTAAAATTCTCAAAAAAAATTGTATCCTTCAAATTTAAGCGAAATCGGGAAAAATTAACCAATGTCCCAAAGACCATAAAGTTTCCCATTGATTTAACATGGGGAAAAGGCAACTTCTTCTTAATGTGTGATTCAAACGCAAAAATTTGGTACTAACGTATTCAGAATTCTTCAGGGGATAAGAAATTACCATAATTTTTTATATTAAAAAAAATTTTAAGACCCTCTTTTTGGGCCCCAAAGAATCCCCCATCAAAGTGCTAATCGGGAGTTTCACGCAATATTAAGATTAATGATCACATTAAACAAATATTTTTTCAAAAATAGTTACGACGTTAAGAAGTAATTTTTCAACTGAAAATTTATTCATTTCATTCTTGGTTCCAAATTGATATTTTTTGCCTGAAAATTCAACTATTTGGTTGACAATCCATGTTCATGTATTTTGTCGAAAATTCGTCTTTTTTGGTAAAAAAATTATTCTACTTGGCTAAAAATTCATCTCTGTGGTTGAAATTTAATTTTTGTTGATGCAAATTTATTGTCATTGTTTGAAAATCAATTATTTTCACTGAAAATTCATGCATTTAATTAAAAATTTGTCTTTTTGCGTAGAAAATAATGTTCTTGGTTCAAAGTTCACCTTTTTTTTTAAATTTAATAATATTGTTAAAAAAATATCTTTTCTGGTTGAATTCAATTGTTCCTCTATTTGAAATTAACATATTTTCGTTAAAAATTCAGTTACTTCATTGAAAATTAAACTACTTGGTGAAAAATTTATTTTTTTGGTTGAAGATTTATCATTGTGTTTGAAAATTGAACTATTTTATTGCATTTTTTTGCTTGTGAATTAATTTTTTACGTGAAAGTTCAAATTTTCTATTTTGTTTTAGAATGTATCTTTTTTAGTAGAAAATGCAACTATTTTCATGAAAATTTATGTTCATGGACATTGTTGAAAATTCTTCTTTCTTGGTAGAACATTAATCTTCTTGGTTAAAAATGTATCTTTTTGTTTTGAAATCCGATTACTTGGATTCAAAAAAATATCTATTTCATTAAATATTCGTCTTATTTGGGATCATTTAACCGCGTTTTGATAAAAAATGACATATTTTTGACAATCTATTATAGTTTTGGATGTACGGGTTAATATTAAACGATTTCGATCAACATTTTTCAGAAAATATTTATTTTGAAAAAAACTTGCATGTCCCTGTATTCTAGAAACTTTCCCTTGGGGATGGCTTCTGACTATTTTCAGCCTAAAATAAAAAATAATTGTTAGGGTCTTTTTTAAAAAAACTGGTATTTTTAATTTTTATAGACATATTAGATTATAGACATTCAAAGATATGAGACATTTTATGTGCCAAATTCCAGTAATTTATTGTCAACAAAAACATTCTAAATGCTCAATACTGAGTGTCCTTTTTAAGGCATGCAAAATGTTCAGAAAGTGTAAAAAAATTCGTTTCTTGATAATTGTTCGTTAAAAGTACATTCTGCAAGATCATTCCATGATGAAGAAAAAAATTAGATTAGATTCCTGAAAAACTGAAAAAATGACGATACCCTAACACTAAAAGTTTAGAAGATATAGCTTGCAGAAGTGATGTTCAGTGAAATTTTTTTCCGATTATTTTAGTTCTGGTGAAATATTTTTTTCTCTGTCGATTCCACGTGAATATCGACTTATCACGAATGAAAGTACAATCATCCGGGATAATAATTATGGATCAAAAGTGTTGCTTGTTGACAAAAGTACGTAAACCATTTTTTTCTTGGGTCCAGATTATATGGAAATCTTTCTTTGGGCATTACAAAGTATAATAATAAAAATAATTGGACTTTTTTATTTTTTTCTTAAGAATACCTAGGTCTGTTGAGAAAAACTTAATGTTTTCAGGCTATAGGAAGGAGAATCTTTCGGAAATGTGTATTTAATACGTTTTATATTTTTCCATTTAGTTACTATCATTCTTAATATATTTTTTGAAAAATTCTTATTCATGGTTATAAAAGTTAACGTTAAATTAGTTCAACTTTCAACAGTACTTTCATTTCTAATACGTTTGTTTTCATGTATAAGCCCCAAAGAACAAGATATTTCACAAAAAAAAAAAAATTTGTAAAAAAATCTATCTAAAAAATCATTTGTAGATGCCATGTCTTCTAAACTGTTAGTATATATATACATTTTTTTCAGTTTTTCAGGAATTTTATCTAGTTGTTTTGTTCATCATGGACTGCACTTGTAGAATATACCCGTAAAGAGCAATTTTCAAAAAACTGACTCTAACGTGTTTTTAAATTTTAGCCTTAAAAAAGTCAGAAGGCACTCTCAGAAGAAAATTGCCAGCAAACACGGACAGAGCTTATTTAGGTGAGAAATTGATGACAAAAATATTCAAAAATTGATTTTTAACTATATAAATAAGGGCCACCCTACTATACATGAATCAGTCTTGGGTCGTAGTTTAGAACGCATGTGCTGATTTTTTGATTGTCGAGTGTATTGTAACTGATATTCTGATTCGATGATTAAAAATCTTAATCCCAGTTATTGCTTCAGAAGAGGATTATAAACTCATCAGGATTTAAACAAAATTCATCAAAGGACTTTCGTGTAAAACCGGGTAGTGTTTTGGTGTTGTGTACCTGATCAGTCCTCCGTGACAGAGCCTGGGAGCGTAGTTCCCTGGCAGTAGTTTTTGGTTTTGTCTTGGTAGAGGTAGCTATACTGTCGTTGTTCATGATGATCATGATGATGATGTTGTACGGAGTAAGTGACGAAAAGGGCAGATGCGGGCGTGATCCCCATGAGGATTGCTAACGTCTTACCACCTACACATCCAAAGCAGCTCATTCCACGCATTCGACAGCATTTCACTTGTCTGTAATTCGTCTCATTATCCCACGATTTCGAGAGCCAGTAGGATTCAGGATATTGAAAATATTCAAAATTTATAGTAAAGGGTAAATGGTAAATGGTAAAGGGCAGAGGGTAGAGGGGAAATGGCACCATTTGAAATATTACCATATTCTTCAAAGTGAAAGTCAAACCTTCCCTAAAAAAGAGGCGTGTCACGAGAATTTCGAAAGCATTTTTGTCACTTTTCCGGATAACAATTGGCTAATTTGAAGTACTTGAACAATGAATGTTTAGTTGAAGGGTTAAGAAGAATGTCACATTTTATGTCCATGATAGGACTGACAAAAATGAAATATTATTGGCAATGTAAAGTTTTATTTAACTAAGCCAGACATATATTCAGCTCACAGAAAAAACAGAAGATAAACTTTACATCGATTTCCGACAAAAGATTTTTTGCAACCAAAATTAACTTCAGAGGATAAACTTTACACAAATATCGGTTAAGCTTTCTTTTGCTTTTCCATGACAAACACATGTATTTTGAAAGACGCGAAGTTGGATGAACAAAACTTTATCGCTCTAAAAAATTTCCTGCAAAAAATTTTATTCTTAGTTTTTTCTGTGCTGTATTTAAATTTTCAAATAACGTAGTTATTCTTCATGAATGAATTAATTTAGTCATACGGTCACATAAAAAGGCAATGGATTCGGATGTTGAAGAATCATAATTTATTTGTCATATCGAACCAACGTAGGTTTCGACCTTATTGCAGATCTTCTTCACCTAAGTCAAAAATTAATATAATATATAAGTAATAAATATAATAATATATAATAATAATGAATAATATATAATATAATGAGTACATTTTTACTGACAAACGAAGTGTTGTGTTTTGGACACAATACTTTGTTTGTCAGTAAAAATGTAGTTATTATATAATATTGAAACCTGTACAAATTTTTGAGCTTTCAATTTCAATCTGAATAACGTCTATAAAAAATAGGACAGATCATGTTATACTTAAATAAGGACTAAATTTTAATATAAAAAAGAAAACCGCAATGTGGATGAACTAAATTTTACTATAAAATGACCATATTATAAACAATAGAATTGAAATGTTTTATTGATTTATCAACATCACTACAGGTAAAAAACGAAAAATGTTTTAAAACATTTTTTTAACAATCAATCAAAAAAATGTATATAAAATTAAAATTTGTAATTATATTAATTTTTGACTTCGGTGATAACTACCTTTGAAGAAGACCTGCCATAAGTTTGAAACGTACGTTGATTCGATATGACAAATAAATTATGATTCTTTAGCATCCGAATCCATTGCCTTTTTATGTGACCGTATGACCAAATTAATTTATTCATGAAGAATAACTACGTTATTTAAAAAAAAAACGGTCGAAGAAAATGTACAGTGTGAAAATACTCCAATTCACTGAATATACATATACATATATTTAAATTTTTATATGACAAGACCAAAAGTAACTTTATTGTCAAATAACAATCAATTATTTTATTTTTCAAACTGAAGCAAATTGCCATTTTCAATATTTTCATTGCATTATTTGAATGGAGTTAATTATTTTTTAAATAAAATTATGCCCTGTGCTTGATTCTTGCTCGTTCTATCTGGAAGAATTTGTTATTTGACAATGCTAAATTTTAATTGAAGGCACAAAAAGAATTAATTTTTGCTCTTGATTTAATTATTTGAATTAATTTATTTTTGAAGAATTTAAATTTTCATTGGTCTGCATTCAATTTCCTAAATTTTGAAGTATTTGATTAATTTATTTTCTTTTAATTAACAAGAAGTATAAATTTTGCGATTTTATAAAACCTCAAAATTTTGAATATTCGTTATTTTGACATATTTGAAACTTGAAAATGCTGAGCTGTTTAATAATTTATTTACACTATTTTGAACGTTTCATTTACCAAATAACACCTTGTTTCTGTTACTGACATACAAATAAAGTTATAGCATAGTAGAATAAAATTTGATTTTTCAATTATTGTATGGGTGTGATTTTGAAAGGAGTAGATTTATACAATTTCATTAGAATGTACATTACTCTTTTGATAATTTAATCATAAATTTATGGTTATTGAGATTTTTTCCAAAGAAAATTAAATTAATCAAATATGCAAGATTTTCGCTATTCATCCTAAAATACTGGACAACTAGCCACAATCTTCTCAAAATCTTTATATTCAAAGGAAAAAGGCTGGAAACGACGACAAATTGTAAAATTTTTCATATGCTGTGAATTCGATATCGAGTGTTTCCACTTTATTTGTGTTTATAATTATATGGTGCTTCCTCATAGAGGAAGCATTAATTATTTTTTTGAATAACAGACAAACCAAAGTCTTCATTTTGATAAATTTAAAAATAAAAATTTACAAAAAACACAAAATAATACAAAAAAAAATTTTAAACACAAAAACAAATCAGACAAATCAAATTTTGTATTCGAAATGATAATTATTCGAGCTGGAAAAGGGAAGGGAAAAGTTGTGTCGCACACTATCCCTTTCCCAGCATTATGATTTCTCTAAAAAAATTTTCAGCATTATTCTATTTGAAAAATTATGATCAAAAAGTCTTTTCTATTTATGCGTCAACTTTGAAGTATGTCGAGGAAAAAAGTTTTTCGGTTTGAAACAGATGTTTCAAATATTATAAATGAGCATAACTTCCTTACTCTTTGATAAAATGTATTAATATTTAGGTCAATCGATTTGTCTCGAACCAAGAAATCTTTTATGTTATTGCATCAACTTTGAATTGTGTTAATGAAAAAAGTTTGACAATAAAAAACCGATTTTTAAAATATTATTAACTGCTAAAAAAAAATGCAACAAATATTTTTAGAAATTCTTCGGTCAGTTTCAAAATATTAGTGGTGAAAATAAGCCCTGCAAATTTCATCAATTTATCTGCAACCGCTTTCAAGTTATCGTGTTCACAAAAAAGTGTGATATCCACATACATAGGCACACATTCGGACAATTGCTTAGAGCATTGTATTAAACATTTTAAAATGAGGAAGGTGTAATCAAATGAATTGAAAATTTTTGGAAAATGTTACCATTGCAAAGCTTCCTCTATGAGGAAGAAAATGGTGAAATTTTTCATATTACAGGATCAAGATGTAAAATAGAGCTCAAATTTTCAATAGAGAACACGAAAATTAACCCTTTATTCATATAATTATTGTTCATAAATAAATAATTATTCCAATTTAAATAATGCAATGAAGATACAGAAAAGAGGCATTTTTTATTGATTGTAAAAATACGATTTTTTATTGTTATTTGACAATAAATTACTTTCACTCATATGAAAAATAAACTTTACTACTGCCGTATATGCGTTTGGCTTAATTAAATTAAATTTTACATTCTAGATCTTGAATTTTTCTCAGTTTCATCTAGCACATAAATATGACATTTTCCTTAACCTTTGCAAATTATGTTCCAATATAAAAATAAAATGATTTGATAAATGTTCGTGACTAATAAGTAAAGAAAATATTATATAATATTATTAATATTTAAGTCTAAAAAATAAGCCACCTTCTGGTTTCCTGTTGACCCACGAAAATTCTCAGATTAAATTGAAAATCATATCGTGAGACCATTTTGAAGAAAGTCAATTTTTCAGAAAATGAACAAACTTTTTTTCTGTAACGAAAAGGATATTTGTTGTTAATAAATATAAAAATGAAGTTTATGTGCAATAGCGGCAAACAAAAAATTTAAAACAATTTAAATTTTGAATAATTCTGAGTAAAATATTTATTTCTAAATGCAATAAAATATAAAAAAGTGACGAAAGTAGAAATTACAGCAATACTGTATTTATTGCTGAAAAAAATTCCTAAACATATTAAATGTTTCGCACAGATATAGTGAAGGACACATTTTTTATTAACAATTGTAATAATTGTTCATTGTTGAATCATTACGATAAACTAAATACTTAATTTTGGATTTTCAAATTCTCGAAAAGACTAATAAATCCTAATTTTTGATCAACTTTGTTAATAAAAACTATACAGATTTGATGTAATAATCATATTTCTTCTTCAAGACAATGTCCTATTGGGGAGTTCGTTCATAGAAATTGTTAGTGACAATAAACATTCTTTATTTTCGAAAAAGTTTCGAGTTCCAAAATTGGGGATTCGTTCATACAAATTTTCATAACTAAAGCAAATTTCTTGTAGAAAATTTTCAATTTAATTACCATTCTTACCAATTATATTCACAAAAAATTGTATTCAATAATAAAGAGCAATTTATATTAATTACTGATAATATATGTTGAAACAATCTACTCAAATTTTGAAATTAAAATATAATCATAGCGCCATATTTATCCTCAAGAGATTTTTTCTTATCTTTAATTATAATTTTCCTTCTAAAATTAGTCTCTTTTTAATTAATTATATAAAGATCCAAAGTAGTAAATGGGATAATTAGAGAATATAGAATCCATATCCAATTGAATCATTTGAATAAATAATTAGAAAGAGATTTTACCACTGCTGAAGATTCACTTCATTACATAATATTAACGTATAAATAACTCAAAATATTAAAAAAAAATTAATCTGTGTTCTTTAATGAAATAACACTCTCATATAACGGAAGAGCACCAGGTATTGATCGTTGCTGGTTTTCGCATCTTCTGCAGTTCAGTTAACACGTTTTCTAGCCTTTGAAAATTAATTATCTCCATGTAATCAGGTTGAAAGCTTATTTATAATTAGTACCAATAAAAGTAAAAAATGTTAACTAATAAAGGCTACCCATGTATACTGATTACAACCATATCATGATATTTAATTGTCGGAAATCAGCATTTAATTGGTTTCTAGAACGAGGTACTGAAACGATAATTTTCCCTATGGAAATGAATGAAAATATCTTGTTTAATGTTTTCAATCAAGTTTATCTTTCGAAATTAACTTTGAGAAGGTGTTTCTATTCCAGGGAAAAAGAGACTTTCTTAGTTTGAGAATCTCAAAAAAGTATGTAGGTCATGCACTCAACTTCCCACTTATGATGCTTTTCCTTGGTTTCAGAAGGTTTATTGAAATTGCGATGAAATTCATAATTATTTTAATATTTCATCCTTGTTTGATTTTATAGTTTATGTTTTAACTTTTATGACTTAATTATCGTTTTGTACTGTTAAATAATTGTTTGTACAATTATATTGGGAAGTGGATATCAGGATGGTATTATTAACAGTAAATTAATTTTTTTTAACATAGTAGTAAAATGTATATGTGATAATGTTGCTGGTGCGACAATGCTAATGGTAATGCTCACATGCTGAATATTGATTAGAACATCTCCAATATAATTCTAATGCTATTTAAACAGATTCCTGTTACCGATAATTACAGACACTTCGAGCAATCGAGAATTCGTGTCGGTGCTAAATTAAAAAAATTATAGATTTAGCATGGACACGAACCCACGATTACTCGAGACTTCAGTAAATGTCGGTAACTACAATCTTCAGAGATGTTATAAAATCAAACGTTGATGCTACCATGCTTCTTTCATTTTCAATCCATTAATGCTGATATTACCATTCTGTAATTTGCGGATATTTTTATAAGAGGATATGCTAAATGTAAATTTGGATTTTAGGAATTAGATAAGTGGCTCTCGATCGCGAGGATAAAGTCTGTCCAAAGTTGAATTTCGTCTCATCGAAAGAGACCTCGATGGTTTAAGATTTCAAGGATCGTCCAAGGATGGATGATGATGGGATTGGTAAGATTAAGATTTTTTGCCACGAGGGTGCGAAATATAAATTAGTGCTGCTAAATTCTCGATGCAATTTTTGTACTGGTGCGAAAAAGATGATTGTATCTCACTGAGATTGCGATTTGTAGATGATTCGTGCTGTCGATTTATACCCGAAGGAAAGGCCCTTCGAATATTTCTTTAGATTTTTTCAGTTGCCATTCAAGCCACGTAGACAGCACCTAAATCCTATGGCTAACAGGCACAGATACGGAAATGCAATTCGAAGACAATCGTGCAAAAATCAAACACTAGAAAATTTTCTAAAAAACTTTTCCTTTTCTTTATATTTTGAAAAAAAAAGAATTAGAAATTCAAGTTATGAAGAATGAAAAGGACCTCTCTGCGTTTGATTTTCATACGATTTTTGAAATTTGAAATGATAGCATATTAGCCACAAAGTCACCAAATTTTGCTTTCGTTCTCGATAAAATTGATCAATATTTGATACATATAATGAGCAAACGAACTTATGAAAAAATATTTTTTGAGAAAATGTCGCTGTATGATATAGGTATTCAAAGTATTGAAACTGTTTCCGAAAATCCGAGCCTTATACGATCACAAACCTAATTTCCGGTTCAACTGAATTATGGAGTCGGAACTGAGTTTCGAATAGCGTCAGTGTCGCCCGACTCGTTGTTGGCAATAACTTTTCGATTATGCAGATCAATCCCTACCCTGATCGATACACAAATGGTGAAATGCTAGGGCATGAAAGTATCAAGTCTATCAAGTGACTTTGTGGCCAAGAGCCTATTCGCCAGAAGAAAAGACTTGAGAAGCTTTGTTTGAAAGATAGCAAATTTTTTCCGAGAAGACTTTTCAAGCATTTTAATATATAATTTACTTATGATTAGTCCATTCTTAATACAAATGTCGACATTGTTTATTAATTGAATGCTATTGTATGCAACCTTCTAATAGAGAAATTATTCCTATAACGTATTTTTATGCTTGTTTTCAGAACTCTTCTACAATAAATATTGAACTTTGTTAGAACCGATTTATAAAAATAAGGTGAAGGATTTGTTTTTATTCAATTCAGAGAATGACAAATATCTGAAAATGTAATATATATTTTTTTACGAGATTTACCTATAATGGTAATGATATATAATAATGGCAGGAATCCCTTGTTGGGGACTAGCGAAACTTGAATAGGTTTATTTCATAAAATTTGTATCGTAATATAGATATTTCAAGGCAATCTTTGATGACGATTTATTATGAACTATCAATAAATATGGTTATTTTGGAAAACAATAAACGCCTAGGCTACTATTTGAGGGAAAAAGTTTCCTTATTTATAGAATGGTAATCTTTATGATACATGGCTTCCAAATTATGTTCAAGTTAAACTTTTGGATCAGCTTATATGGGTCATTCCTCATTAAGAAAGAAAATCATATGTTCATTTAAAAATGCTTCTCAAATCTTCAATTCTGAGTGCAATGCTATGGGGAGCTTTTCGTCTAGCACTACAGTTCATGTTAAGAAGTGATGAAGATGAAGATGGTGGTGCCAGGGACATCAATTTTGCGGAAAAGTGGGAACAAGCCAAGTGATCAGGAGCCACAGTTACAGTGCAAGTAGTAACAACAGTGATGATGATAGACGCGTGTGATCGCATGTAATGAGTGTGTAAATTGTAAAACTCGAAAGAGTTAAATTACGTATGTATGATGTACATTAGGTACTACCATTTCGAGATCTTACCGTTCCTTTCGTAAATCTCAGAAAGGCGCAGGCACATCTCCCATAATTCCCAATAAGGAATCCAGACGTGACTATTGGGGCCGTACCAAATGTTGAGGATGGATTTTATTGAAAATCGCTTTCCCCTCAGCTTACAAGGGCTTCGAGGATCGTGAAAGTGCGATTGAAAATGCACCATATTTCATCCAATGTCAACACTCATTCCGCACTCTTTGATTTCCAGACATTCTTTCTGTTATTTTCTTTTTTTTTAACTAGACCAAGAGTGAAAAATGTGCTTCAAAGCTAGGTTGAATTTACAATGAAAATTAAAGATTGATAAAATTATTCTTTCTTTTTTTTTAATTGTTCAGTTACTTCTGTACTGAAAACTAGAAAATGTATCCATTGTTTTCTGGATCATACTTGATCCAAAAAGGATACAATGGCAAGTACTAACTTTATAATGGTTTCTTGTTTTGGATCTTATTACTATGGGTAATGGTTTTCAATCGCACTTTGTAAAAAATGGATATCCTTTGATGAAATAAATGAGAATGCGAATGGCGATGAATAGTAACGCTATTGTGACGAGCGTGAACGCTTGGTAAAAAAAAAAGTAAGCCACGCAGCGAAGGTCTACTAGCAAGCAGCTACGTACAGTAATATGATTCACGAATCGGGGGAATCGCGACCGATAGTGATATATAACATAGTTAGAATTCTTAAAGACCTGCTTCTGGGCCATGGACTGCATCTGCTGGAACATGATCCTCTCTTCCTCTTTTCCTGCAACAGTAGAGAATAACCGAGATTTATTACCGTACACTCAGAAAACGATTTGGTTGAATCAACAAAAATATGGACAAAAATATGGACAACAAAATATTTAGTTGTTCCACTAAATTTTTGAGTTGTTTTAACAAAATTTTGATAGATAGCGTATTTGGCTACCAACTTAAAAAAACGTTGCTTGTTTTTTGGAGATTATTTGGACAAATTACAAACATATGTGTACCCTATTAAAAATTCTGACGTCTTAAACTACTCTCTGTGCAAGTGGAAAGATTCAAAAAGATAGAAATTGGGGGATAGGGAAAGATAGAACTATTCTATCCCTCTCACCTTCCACGATTGAGTACTTTTATCATTTTCTATCCCTCAGAATTCGGGAATCCATCGAAAAGTTAGGGAAATTATTTCAAAAATTAATTTGATGTTGACTACGTACCAGAAAGAAAACGTGACGTCCATACTTATATACCTACACACTTAAAATTTATTTCCATACCTTAGTCGACAACTGTGTCGACCTTGGCAAAACAGTTTTACGGACGTTGGCGTGAATAGATAATGGATAGGATGGGATAGAGAAAAAGGGATTAAAAAAGATAGACGTAAATTTAGATTGAAAATAGATAGAAAAAGATAGACGTTGATAGATGTATGATACTATGAGATAGAGAAGAGAAGATTGAAAAAGATCGACGAAAAAGATTAGACGAGATATAGAAACATATTGACGTGGATAGATAAAGGCTAGGATGTGATAGAGAAGAGAACATTGTAAAAGATACGTGAATTTGGATTGAAAAATAGATAGAAAAAGATAAATGTTGATAGATGCAAGATATGATGAGATAGGGAAAAAGACATTGAAAAAAATAGATGTCAATTTAGATTGATAAAGAGATAGGAAAAGATAGACATTGATAGATATAGTATAGGATGAGACAGAAAAGAGGAGATTAAAAAAGATCGATGGGGATTTAGATTGAAAACTAGAGAGGAAAATTTAGATTAACCAAAAGATAGAAAAATATCGACATGGATAGATAATGGATAGGATGAGATAGAGAAGTAGGTATTGACAAAGATAGACGTGAATTTAGATTGATAAATAGACAGAAAAAGATAAACGTTGATAGACTTATGTAATGAGATGGGAAACAGGATATTGAAAAAGATACACATAAATTTATATTGATAAAGAGATAGAAAAAGAAAGATGTTGATAGATGTAGGATACGATCAGATAGATAAGAGGAGATTGAAAAAGATAGACGGGAATTTAGATTGACAGAGAAGTAGTAAAATATTGACGTGGTAGATAAAGGGTTAGGATAAGGTAGAAAAGAGGGGATTGAAAAAGATA
>CAKNYM010048832.1:0-16564 GCA_932195095.1 Andricus curvator
GAGGGAGAGGGAGAGGGAGAGGGAGAGGGATGTGAGTTATGCGAGTTTTGCGGAAGCTGTACTCTCTGGAATTGCAGGTCTCTGGATCTAAGTTCAAAAAATCAGATGAAACATTCAATTTCTTCAATTTTTCTATATTTCTTGTAGTCACAAGCTTATCGAGAGTTAAAGCCTTAATTTCATTTTTGCAACAACCACCTCAAAAGTTGACGTTTTCATGCTTATAAATTGTGCGTAAAGGACCTTATTTGAGCAGACTGTGTGCGAAAATTTTCCACGCATGCGCAGTTTCAATATTTTTACAAAATTTTTTTTCACAAATTTTTTTTTCACAAAATTTTTTCTTCAACAATTTTTTTCACAAAAATTTTTATTTCAAAATTTCTTTTCACAAAATTTTTTCTTTAACAAATTTTTTTTTCAACCAAATTTCTTTACTTTACTCTATGCAATATAAAATTATTATTTTTCATTACCTCCTCTAAACACAACTTTTTCGGGCCGGCGTTGCAAAAAATAGCGTGTGGTACACGTGCTCATGCTTCGATCCTCCGGCTTATGCTGCAAAATTCTCACTCGCACACAATCACCTATTTTGCGCACTTGTATCACAAATAACTATTTTTTTCTTTAGATTAAGTTCTAACCGCTTTAACGGAATTTCTTTGCCACTGCGGTTTTATTTAACGGGGGATCCTGGTTTAGAAGGCCTAAAAAAAGCGTTTTTGGGGGGATTTTTTTCGGATAGAAAAAAATAAGCAAGTCTAGAGAAATTTTTAGAATATTTAAATATATATTTGAACATTATAAAAAAAATTTTACAAGAGAAAAATATCGGCGGGATTTAAAAAAATAGGCGGGATTTAAAATAACGACGGGATTAAAATATATATATATATATATATATATATATTTCTTCTAGGTGAACTAAGAAAAACCGGAAAAATTGTGAAATTGAAAATTTTTCTCAAGTTTGAAGAAAATTTGCCTTTTGCAACAACAAAAAAATCATTTCAACTTGCTACAAAAGTTGTCTAAATTTTTTTTCATGAATCTTTTTAGTTCAAATAGAAGAGAATACAAAACTGAAGCTAACAAGCCTCGGTTCGTTTTGATTGGTCTTCTAGTTTTCTTGCAATCACGCCCGCCAGTTTAGAAAAATCGTAAAAACGAAAACTCGAGAAAACGCGCTTCAAAGTTTACGATTAGAAAAAATGTTCATTTCTGATTACTTACAGTAATAATACGCTAATCAGTTATTCCTGCTCCATAAAGTAAATGGCACTTCTACGAATTAAAAATATTGTTTCGAAGGATCGCTGAAACTTTTCAAGTACGCAGTTCGGAATTATTAGACCGAGGGGTCGAGCGCGCTTCATCTGCCCGAGCGCTCGTATACATGCTCGACACTCCACCACGTTTAGTGCTGTATCTTTAAAAATATTGCGAATCAGCCTCTATAACTTTAGATACATATTCTTAGATATATTAGGAATAAATTTAAGCAATAAAAAAAATAGATTTTTTGAGCCTTCTAAAGCAGGATCCCCCCATAATTGCGAGAGACATTTTACTTTTACAATCTAAAGAGACATTTTTATAAAAAAAAACCTAACCGGCTGAGTTTTTACAGGCACCACAGATGATTGACAATTTTTTTCAAAGCCACGTTACAAATCTTTTCATTCAGAGAAGAACAATCAAAAAGTCTTTGTACTAGAGTAAGATCATTGTTTGCAGCTGCTTCTGGTTTTGTTGCTGTAAGCCAGACTCTTTGATAAAAAACAATAAAAAAATGCAAATAACTCTGAGTCCACTGAGTTCTCCGATAGTGAACATAATTTCTCATCTAAAAAAAAAAAAAAGATTTTTAACGCGTAGATGGCTTCTGACATTCATCTTACGTGATGAAATGCTCCAGGTTTCTTAAAATGATAGGATATTCTTCTGTAAGGTTTTTGTCCAAGAAAAATTACTATCACTTCCATAAAGCTCTTTGTAGTCTCCTCGTGGATGTTTTTCCTTGCAGGAGAAATAAAATTTAATTAAATCCTATCATGTTTTGTTACTACTTACTGATAAGTAAATTTGAAAAACCATTTACAACATGCTAATCATACTCTTATTCTTTCAGAGACAAATTGCATAATATCTGTCTTTTCATTCGTAAGCGCTTCAGCTTGTAAGGGCGTTTCCAGCGCGTTGGAAACTAATTCCTAAAAATTTATAAAATGGCCTACCTCAACTCAGTCCTCAGTTGTAGTGCCCCATGCCTAAGTAAGCTGAAAAAAGTGAAAGAGAGAAGACCAAAATATAGGCAAGATAGGTCCAAGTGGGTTATCAGGGCCGAAGGCCTGAGAAAGATGAAGTAGGTCACAAAGAAAAGCTGAGTTAAGGCGACTCAAAGAAAAGATCCATTATACTCTAAATTTTATTCCGATAAAAAAAGTCATGAAGTTCCTACTGCTAAACCTGAAATTGGAAGAAATTCACAGAAAATAAGGGGGGGGGGGTTTCCTAACCAATAATTTCAAATCACACACATTCTTTTCCTAGGCGCTTAGTTTTATTAACGTAACACATACAAATTTCCGACATATTTTCTCAATAACAAAATCGGTCCCGTATTCTCAAAATCCCCACTACTCAACTATAATGTCCATTTTTACCGATACCTACTTTGAAACGCGGATTTCTAGCTCTAACCAAACCTATGGCCACGTGGCCCAATGTCCTCCATGTTTTGATTTTACACTAAATTAAATAAATTCTGACCTAAACTGCTAGAGTTCCCCTATGAATGAGACCACAATCTTGCCAGCATAAGTAGTTCTCTCCCTCTCGTTCTGGCTTATCGTGGTAGGATCGCTCTGTCTTTTTCGAAACGTGTTATCGTTGACGTTGCTCCTCTGTCAGATTTGCTCTCGACCGAAGTTTCCAATCTCGGCACAAAGTGGACAATCTATGTTGTGCCGAAAGTGCCCTTGTGGAGTGCGACCCTCGTTCCGAACGCCCAAGTGAAGAGAGAGGAAGTTTATTTATCCAGTGCCAGTGAGGAAGTTATGTTGTTCCTCAACCATAAGTGACAGGTAGTATTTTTACCCTGTCACAACTCCCCCCACCTTAGCCGGGAGCCAGGGGTCGTTTAGATCCTGGCGGATTCTTTTCTCAGCATCTTTGAGAACAAACGCTAACTCTCGATCTGTCCCCCCCCCATTACTAGGACCTTCCAACGATTAGCCACTCTTCCAAGTGCTCTTCAGTCGGCAAGCAGGTTTCAACCGTATCGGTATCCTCCCGACAAAAGTATTAATCACAGGGGTTATCTACTTAGGATGTGTTATGGGGAGTCAATCTCGGGAGAGTAACCGAAATGTATCACGCAAGAGGTATAAATAAGATCAATCTTCGGTTTCTAGTGGTCCTTTGCTCTTGGATTTCTTGAAGGTAAACTCTTTCTCAGAATTGATCGTCGGGGTGTGGGGAAGACGAAGGGGAAAATAACACGAAAGAAATATATATATAAAATCATTTAAAACTTATCTACCACTATTCGTCTGGGGCGTTCGCGCGTAGCCCCTCCTCGTCCGTCGCTTTGGGGATTGTCGATGTGCGATGCCGAGATGACAAACAAAAAAAACTTAATTTCATAGGTCGAATGTGACGTACCCACATGGCTAAGTAAATATAACGGTAATTAATACGGGACGGGTACGGCCTAACAACGATATGAGACGGGAGACGGGAAGAGCCGACCTACCGCGGCTGAACGATATCCCAGTGGTCCTAACCGCGGAAAATATTACAAAAAAATTTTTGATTTCCTTACGGAATGAGCTGGCGAATAGTGGCCCAGTTAATGCTTCTACACCAAAAGAAAACAAAACAAATATTTTTACAGAGTGACGCTCTAGTTGAGCTCCTCCCATCTATCTCCACTCGAACAGTAACTTATAGGTCCGATAATTTATTGAACAAAGCAGTGGTAGTTCCGATACAAAAAAGGAAGAAAATAAAAAAAAATAAAAAAAAAGGAAAAATATAGATAATAATCTCCTCGCGGGATACTATGGCTACAGTCGGCCATTGCGACGCTGTGCCAGGTGGATCTGATGCAGCTCCTCCCCGATCGCCCGCGGATCATCACTCAGAACTTCCTGCCTCGGGCGCTGATCCGCCCCCCCCCCCCCCCTCCACCGCCAGGTCCGTACGCCAGAGGCGGCTGCAATTCGGGCACGTCTCCTTGGTAAAGCACCTCCGGCCATAACCGTAGCAGAGCACGATGCCGGAGTTTACCTCTGGGCACTGTTGTCGTTTCTGTCCAGGCTCGCCAATTTCCAGGCTTCCAAATCGGGCATCAATCCGTCTATCACTGGGTTCGACCTATGCCGATACAGCATCCCATTCTCTATCTTCCAATCGTGGGAACTCTTAGGCCTTTCCTCTACCAGTCTTAAGCGACGCAAATACCACGCATCATCCGTAACGCCTATACTAGCTACTGGTACATCGTGTTCTTCGGTCATTCTCGACAACGCATCTGGGACATGGTGCACAGCCTTCTTTCAGTGGACTATATCGAATTCGTAACCCTGGAGCTCCAAGCCCCATCTGGCGAGTCTTCCGGTCAGGTTACGCAGGTTGTTAAGCCAGCGAAGGCTGCTATGGTCAGTCATGACCACGAAATGGAATCCTTCCAGATATTCACGGAACTTTCGGATACCCCAGACTACCGCGAGGCATTCCCGTTCCGTAAGGGTATAATTTCTTTCGGCTGACGTTAGGGTCCTGCTCGCATACGCGATGTATGGGAGCGCTTGTCAGGGCTGCCTTTAAATTGTCAAAAGCCTCTTGTTGTTTCTCCCCCCAATACCACTTAATTTTAGTTCGGAAAAGTCCGGTTAGTGGTTCGGCTAACGTCGCAAATTCCGGCAAAACCGCCTATACCAAGAGGTCATGTCCATAAATTGGCGCAATTGTTTAACCGTTTTAGGAGCGGGATACGAGGCTATGGGGGCGACCTTATCAGAGTCTACTTTGAGACCATCTTTGTTGACGACAAATCCGAGATATTTTACCTCAGAACAACAAAACTAACTCTGATCTGGATTTATCGTCAAGCCCACCTCCGTTACGCGGTCGAGGACCTTCCCCAGCCAATGCAGGTGTACGTCGAAAGTTTCCCTTACAATAATAATGTCGTCCAGATAACTGAAGACATTGGGTCTCATTTCTTGGGTTATCACCCTATCGATGAGCCTCTGAAATGTGGCTGGGGCCCCAGTGAGCCCGAAGGGCATCATTTTAAATGCAAACAGGCCCCTTCCCGGTACCGTAAACGCGGTGAAAGCCTGACTATTCTTATCCAGCGGGATCTGATTGAAAGCGGCGCTTAAGTATAATTTTGTTATATACCGCGCGGTCTTAAGTTGTCGCAATATGTCTGTCATATATTGGACAGGGTATGCATCTTTCTTGGAAATAGCGTTTAGTTTCCGAAAATCCAAATATAAACTATATTTCCCTCCCGGCTTACGAGCCATAACTATGGGTGCGGACCATTCGCTGTACGATTCCGCTATTATACCCTCAGCCAACAACCTATCGACTTCTTCGTACATGATCGCCTGTACTTTAGGAGAGACTATCCTATATCTTTCCTTAATAGGGCTATGCCCCTGCACATCAATGGAGTGGGTGATGAGATGGGTCGCGCCTAATGGGCCCTACGATTTTGGAGGGAACTTTATTTTCCAAAATGCCTTCAAAGCTTCCTTCTTCCCTTCATGTAGGGCTACTATACCGCTACGATGTTCCTCTTCCACTAACCATTGTTTTAAAGGATAGTGTTTCCCTTCGGAATCTGGCATGAAAACTTTACGCGCCCGTGAGCGAAATGCCATATCAAACTTTTCCTGCCCATCCAGACATAAAATCAATTCTGTGTCCAGGTTGTTTGCAATCCTAATCTCACACGTCCGCGTAACTTCATCGATCGTTATTGGTAGGTTGACCTTTCCAATAATAGTATTTACGGAACCATTAGCCATGATCATGCGGGATTTCCTATTACTATCAAGTTCCCTCCCTGAAGTTCTAGCGATGATATCCCAAGCCGATTTTCTCATCAGTACGCGAGAGGATCCGTTATCTATGAGAGTGTCTAAAGAGACGGAATCGATAGAAGCCCTAATGTGAACCCTATTGGCTATTTCTGTCGATTCCACGATACCGCTAACTAAATCCATTTCTGAAAAACATTCTCTAATCGCAATAATCTTATCAAGATCATCCACGTTGCTGCAAGGCGCGCTAAACTTGGTTTCCACTTTTGAATCAAATAACTCTATTTTAGGGTGATCATGTATCTGCGCCTCAACTATCACTTCTTCTGGTTGTATTAAGCTAAATAATCTTTCCCTGTGCGATAGATATCCGAAAAAGGGGATCTGTTGGTACCTCAAATCCTGTATGTTCAGTAGGATCTATCATCCTATTCGTATCCCTGTCCGATTTGAATCTTGAATACGCAGTGCAGGCTATTGTCACTGCGTTCTCGATATTTAAATCTCCTATTGCCGAATTGGGCAGGTCTAACTCGATCTCAGAAGGTACAGTAACGCCTCTATAACTATCCATGTCTACTGTCGCTTGTACCGACACCATTTTATCGGGGCTCGAGTTTGCCGAAGTTGAATTTTCATATATTATTGCGGTCTCGAGCGGCGGAGAGGTAGTCCAGACCGAGCTCACTGCTTCTTCGCCTCGTTTCCCGAACATCTAGGGCAAGTCTTTATCGTGAAGCCCTCGATTTTTCATCCATAGCAAACCAACCTTCTGGGCGAGGCACAGCCCTTTTGGAAGTGACCTTCCTGTTTGCAATTAAAACAGATCACCTCGTTCGGGTTTCTAGCTTGGGGCTCGTTCTTGTTAATATCAGCAGAAGCCTTAGCTTTCTGCTTACCCCCCCCCCCCCCTCCTTAGAACCGACATGGGGTGTGTTTTGCCTATCATTCGATTGCTTATTTATTCGCGGTCTATGCGCGAATTCTTTCAAAAAAGAATTTTCGGGTGGAGGTGGGGTCTTATATTCTCTTATATACACATTCCACTCTTTCTCCCAGCTTCTCCCGATGCGAGATAGTTCTCGGAACGATCTATAATCGGAGCGACGGACCACTTTGTGGTAGTCAGGTCGAAGACCTCTATGGATCCAGTCTAACTGGTCGACTATCGGAATTTCGTCTTCGAGCAAATTTATTAGGCTCTGTACCTTGGTTAGATAGTCATCTATAGAATCATCTTTGCCCTGTGTTCTAGACTGAATTTGCTCCTTGACTCTTCTCTCGAACTCGTCGTCGCCGAAGTTAGATCTGAACTCTTTTTTAATTTTTCGCCAACTGTAAAATTCTTTTTCGTGGTTTTTAAACCATTTTGACGGAATTCCCTCCAATAAAACCGGCATTGCCATTAGTAATTACTCATCCGATACCCTACTTAGCCTCCTACGGTCTTCAATTTTTGTTAAGAACCCATCTGCACTCAGATCGCTTCTACCGTTAAATGTGAGGTTCCAACCCAGAACGATTTTTCCTAAGTCCATATTTCCTACGCGATTTCTATTGGCCGATCTGTTACTATAAACCGTATCTCTGTCTGAAGAATGGTCATGGGTACGTGTATCCTTATAACCTATATTGCTTCTACGCGGTTTGTTCTGTGGGCTTGGTCTAGGAAGTCTTTCTTTTTCCAGGTTTGGGTTCAATTTCTCAGTTTCGGGTTGACGTTCCTCACGTCGAGTTTCGGTAAAGGACGTGCGGCTGTATCTATTCAATTTGGTTGTGTCTAGGCCGAGGCTGTATCTATCTGTTTAAATTCTAAGACTTTCGAATTCTGATTCTGACGCTGTGGTGTTGGGGAATAGTGTACCTAGTTTGGGCATTTTCGAAGGGTCTTTTCGGATGGCACCGAGCGTCTCATTGTGTGTGGAGCATTGGCCGATATTTTTATGATTGTTAGCTACGGGTTGTGGAGTGCCCTGTCTGTCTACATTACGGTATTCTGGTAACGGTTTCCGGGCCTGGCAAGTTGAAGGGGTTTTGTATACCGAAGATCTGTGCATAATGAAATGACACATTAGTTGGGTTAATTGGAGGAAAAAGCCTTGGTTTTATTCTTGGTGTCGAAACCGTACTCAGGGAACCAGCAGCTGCGGTATTTGTGACGTTGGTTACATTAATATTTCGCGGAGAAGATATTGTCTTATGTAACTCGTGTTAGTGACCCTAGTTTCTACTGTTAAATTAGCTGCGGTTTGCGAGATATTAACAGGAGGGCCTGCGGCTAAATTTTCAAAATCAGACTCAATTTCCGTATCATCTATTGTGAGAGCTGAGGTCGCGGATGTGTAGTCTGATTCTCTTGGTGGCCACCCTTTAAGAAGCTTAATACCTTTTCGCAATCGCGCAAATTTTAATTTTCTAGTACCGGAAGTATCTAGTTTCAGAGCTTCGAGGGTTTCATTAATTTCCGGATTATCTAATTCTGCGACCAAGCTTTTTAATTCCGTATAGGTGGTAACGTTATCGAGTGAGCTCAAGAACGCCATTTTGTTAGAAAGAAATTGAATTTTTAATTCCCAAGCTGAAATGAAATCTAAAATCTTAAATTCCCAAAGGCCTTTTCAGAACCGCTTGATTTTTCTATCACGCGTGAATGAGCTGATCTCGATTTTTCGATATGATCACGACGAATGCCAATGCGTAACTCTTTCCATTGCGCGACAAGGAGAAAAAAATGCTTCTATGATGTCACGAACATGAAACCTTCCGAGAGCGACCGAAGAAAAACGGCTTAAAAATTTTTTTAAATATTTTTCTGATAGCGAAATGGGACAATGAATATTGCGAAATTTTTAAGCTTGTGAAGATGACGGAATTGATCAGTATATCGTTAGAACTTGCATACCAAAATACAGAACTGAACAATTCAGGTCTCTTGTATCAGAACCCGCTTCAAAATGAATAAGCAAATACAAACACCATCAGTGAATAAACATATAAATCAAAATCATATCAATTCAAACACATTAGAACAGTCAGTAAATATATATATATATATATATATATATATATATATACATAATGAGGTAAATCAGTGTATATGGTTATTGTGAGGTGTTGGTATATATGTATATATAAATATATACAAATATACCGATGATTTGTGTGGTATAAAATTTTCTAAATGGGTATGGCGCTCATAGCAGTCGAACTTGGGGATTTTGTTTGATATATAATTTTTATCGGGAAAAGATCGTTATTTTTCCTAGATTTAGGAAAATGAGTGTTCGCTCTGGTAAATGTGTGTGATTATTGTTCTAAAAAAATCTAAGGGTGAAATTTATTTAGTTTAGGAACTGGCTGGGCGCCATTTTGTAAGGACGTTTCCAGCCCGTTGGAAACTCCTTACAAAAAATTTATAAAATGGCCTACCTCAACTCAGTCCTCAGTTGTAGTGCCCCATGCCTAACTAAGCTGAAAAAAGTAAAAGAGAGGAGACCAAAATATAGGCAAGATAGGCCCAAGTGGCTTATCAGGACCGAAGGCCTGAGAAAGATGAACTAGGTCACAAAGAAAAGCTGAGTTATCGCGACTGAAAGAAAAGATCCATTATACTCTAAATTTTATTCCGATAAAAAAAGTCATTAAGTCCCTACTGCTAAACCTGAAATTTAACGACATTCACAAATAATAAGGGGGGGAGGGGGTTTCCTAACCAATAATTTCAAATCACACACATCCTTTTCCCAGGCGCTTAGTTTTATTAACGTAACACATACAAATTTCCGACATATTTTCTCGATAACAAAATCGGTCGCGTATTCTCAAAATCCCCACTACTAAATAATAATGTCCATTTTTACCGGTATCTACTTTGAAACGCGGAATTCTAACTCTAACCAAACCTATGGCCACGTGGCCCAATATCCGCTGTGTTTTGATTTCATACTAAATTAAATAAATTCTGACCTAAACTGCTAGAGTTCCCCTATAAATGAAACCCCAATCTTGCCAGCATAAGTAGACTCGTGGTCGGTTCCCCAAAATTCCACAATACAAACTAGCACCGACCACGAGGTGCGACACGAACAAATCCTAAACGTCCGACATTCCCGGTAAAATAGATAGAGAAACTCTAACCCTACAGCCGGAGCACTCGCGACAGAATTCGCCTGGGGCGTGAAATTCGAGAAGATCAACTTCTCGTGTTTCATCTCTCAGGAGGAAATAACTACGGTAGCGCGAAACTAATGTTTCCGGAAACAAAGAATATTATTCTCACCCCACAAGAAATGGATTACAAGCGAAATTTTACCAAAACGCGGCACTTAGAGGGCTGGCTGAGCAATTTGGCGGTACTTCAAATCAACAAGAGATTACACAAATTCCCACCAAAATTCTCTGCCAGAAAAGAAAAACGAGCTTACCCCTTCAAATTCAAATTTTCTCCAGGTTCCCTTTTTAATTATCGGCATTTTTAAGCGAAAGGTTCTCCAAAAATTCTTCTTTGTACTATTTTACCGAATAAATCTCCTCGTAAAATTTTGCAAGTGTCCTTTCAACGGAGAGTTCGGAGCGAGAGTGAAGATACGCGCAACGCATAGTCGGCAGGTTTGCTTGCCGGCTTGGTTCCCGTTGTCCAATCAGAGCGCCGTATCCACATGTCTCGAAGTTCTCCGCCAATCGTAGCTCCCCGGATCCTCGACGGTCGCCATCTTGCTGGTAGAACATTCTGGTATCTCTGCCGCCAAAACAGAAGAGAACTTTGTTAATACTATAACCCTACGATTCTGAGTGGAATCCTTCAGTCAGTTTGCGTTTTCCACTCAGAATCCTTAAGTATCAGTCAGGAGATGGTTTTAGATAGTGGAGTGGTTCCACAGAATCCGAGCGCCCTCTGTCATTTCCGGGACATCCGGAATATGGTTTTGGAGAATAAGAAATTGCGCCATCCTATGAAGGGTTCATTCCCATCTCCTTTTCTTTCCATCGTGTCAGCTTCCTTCCTTTGCATACTACAGATGAGACTGACTGATGCCGCCATCTTGTTTCCCTTCGGTGTGCGGTACTCTATCTTGCTCCCACCCCTTGGCAATGTGGTGGAATACTCGTTGGAATCCGTAGGCCAGAAAAGGATAGCCTGTATCCAAGTTCTCTCCCTCTCTTCCTGGCTTATCGTGGTAGGATCGCTCTGTCGTTTTCGAAACGTGTTATCGTTGACGTTGCTCCGCTGTCAGATTTGCTCTCGACCGAAGTTTCCAATTTAGGCAAAAAGTGGACATAAAAAATAGAACCAAAGGAGCGCATTAAAAAATAAATCTATGTCGTGCCGAAAGTGCCCTTGTGAAGTGCGACCCTCGTTTCGAACTCCCAAGAGAAGAGAGAGGACGTTTATTTATCCAGTGCCAGTGAGGAGGCTATGTTGTTCCTCAACCATAAGTGACAGGTAGTATTTTTATCCTGCCATAAGCTACTTATCGATCATCCATGCCGTACAGTCTTGTTAAAAAAGACGCAAGGTTTGCACTGCGAACCCTCTGTAGTACCCATCGTCAAGATACATTAGAGAAACTAGGAAAAGGAAAAGAAAGGAAATGCAGTGCAGGACTACATATTATGTGGCCCCGTCTGGATTTATGCTAACAATTGACAATTATTTTACTGTTTCTTTCTTTTTTTTTTGTTTAAATGTAAATTATTTCATTCATTGTTTTATTTTTTTCTTCAGAGAATATTCAACAGTTTGGTGTAAAATTCATCACTTGTGGTTGATTCCTATTTTCTGTTGATAGTTTAACTATTTTTAACTAAAAAAAAATTTTTTGTTTGTTTTCGAAGTTAAAAATTCATTTTTAATTGTCAATAACTTTTTTTCTTTTGAAAATTCATCTCAGAAAAAATTATTTAAACAAAAACTGACTAGGTTCTTGAAAACCTAACCAAGATATTCATATGTATTCAGGGGACTTTTTGACCTTTTCAACTAAAGTCTCGGGGACCTATTAAAGCATACAGAAGTATTAGTGGCGACTGGTTAATAGGGGCCACTAGACTAATTGAATCTGGACCAAACACTTAGCTCCATTTCAAACATTCGGTTCTGCACAGGTATATAATTCAGTTTAATAGATGAGTAATTCAGTTTACGAAATATCGTCAGTGAAGTTTGTCGTCTTAGTAAAATTTTTAAGTGGAATTTCTGAAAAGTTTGCGGGGTTTCAACAAAGAGTTAGAAGTAACAGGCCTCTTAAACTTCCTTGTTTATTGGAGGCTTCTAAAAAAAACTCGCTTTTGCGATCTGTGTGAAGGAAATTCTCATTAAAAAAAAATGGATAGAACAAAGGCCTCATATACCAATGTGGCAAACGAGATTGCAGAAAGAAGAAGGCTGCAATGGATGGAACTTTCTTCGACGTCGCCCAGATAAAGACAGAAGTTCTCCTCCAAGTGATAGTTTGTTGGATTTTGAAAGATCCATCTTCTATCATACAGATATGTGGCGTCGTTACAGTAATTTGGAGAAATTAGGGTACCAATCCCAACGACAAATATATTCATACTCAAAATATTGGGTCGTATTTGTCCAAGATCAAACGGGATATCCGTAGGTGACTTGGGAAAATGTCAGTTGAGAATACTGAACATTACCTAATCGAATATGTTTGGAGAGACACTACATCTCCAACGATTAAATGTTTCTCAGTATTTTGGAAGCCATTAAGTATTTCTATCCCAAATGAGGACCACCGTATTAAGCAGGAGACAGCAAAGAGCAATCGGCCCTTTTCAGGGCCAACACATTTTTCTAACGAAGGAATAATTTTTTTTTAAACATGCAATGAATTATTTCTAATAGCATGGATAAATTCTAAATGAATGAATTTAAAATTTATGGAATTTGAATTCCCGTTTCCATAATGTGAAATAATTCACATTTAGAACAAAAAAAGAAAGAAACAGTAAAATAATTTCAAATTGTTAGCATAAATCCAGAAGGGGCCCCATAATATGTAGTCCTGCAATGTATTTTCTTTCTTTTCCTAGTGTCTCTAATGTATCTCGACGATGGGTACTACAGAAGGTTCGCAGTGTAAACCTTGCGTCTCCTTGAACAAGACTATACGTCCAGCGCTCGACTGGGCCGAAACAACAGGTCGCCCGACGGCACGGTCAAGGGGCTGCATGCGGACCCCGTGGTGGCTTTTACTCAAATTTTTTTTTAAATTTTGAAATTGGTTAATATCTTTAATCTTTTTTTTTCTTTGAAAATTCAAATAAATTTTCCAATTGTTTAAAAAATGATAGCGAATTTTTTATATGTAAAAAATGTATTTACATGGACAAAAAATTTGGTGGTGTTTCAAACGTTTCAAAATCGCCAAAAAAAAAACAATACAAATTGCCGAATTTCCTAAATTGTGTAATAAAAAATAATTTTGTTTCTTGAAAAAGCAAAAAGATGACCTGATTCTTGGGTTTCTTGCACATTTTCATACAATTGTAAATTGAGCAAAAAAATGATGTTATTTCTTAATTTTATTTTCGTTCATTACTATAAAATTATATGCCTACAATAATTTACCATTCCCTCATTCATACTGTCCGACTGAAACTCGTATATTTCTGACCGATTTTCAAAGAGCAAAATTATATATTTTTTTTCTTTGAAATCGTAAAATATCAATTTGAAAGACTTTATTGTTGCAGAATTTTCAATTTAAATGATTTATAAAAATTAAACAGCTTCAAATTAAATGCCTCGAGAAGCAATTCAAAAGAATGAAAAACTAAGAAAATTATTCTGTCAAATTCTGCCAGTCCCTTTAGGGTCAATTTGTATTTCGAATTCCCAATAGAATATGTCCGACTTAGCCGTTTATTACAATCGCCATAAACGCTTCACCTGCATAGCCTACGGGTGAACCAGTAGTTAAATTATCAGTTTTTACCCATTTTTCAAACCCCTTTGTTTAATATAAAGGTTGACTACTTCAGTTGTTCATTTACAAATTTATTCTGAGGCGTTTATAGTATACTCTGTACAAACTTAACTACATACAAACTGCACCAAAGCGTTCACCAAAGTCTGAAAATATTCAAATTTTGGTAGATTTCTCTTTGTTCTACAATTGTTACATAACATTTCTGAAATATGAAAAGTTTACTAAATTTATCTTGGAATGTTGAAGAACAAATAACTTCAACATTGAATAAATTGGTTCATAACTGAGAGCAACAAAATGGATATGTACGCGGGGCGGTTCTTCAACCGCTGCTTGATCAAGCTGCAGACGAAGATGAGGAAGCGACATTGAGACCAACCGTGGATAGCAGGCACCTTCTGAGAGATGATCCTGATTTCAGGACAATGAGGAACATTAACATGCAAGTTCCTACTAAGCCCCAAGATCTGGCTGAAGTGGATGCCTCCCTTCGCGGAGATACCTCGCAAGAGTCCGACCTCTGGACCATCAATTGCTCAGTTTATGGTTCAATGTGTGATTGACTACATAACATCTGTTATGAACTAAGGATCTTCAATCACACACTGAACAAGTCAAAGCTGCTGACAATCAAGCATCATATTGTTGACAAAATACGGCTGTTATCTGACGCAGTGCTCCCAATCTTGCTCCCCAACCGCATTGCGCACGCGTCTCGCCGAAATTCTGATTGGCTGCATAGAGCGCGCTTATTTAAAATGTTTAAAATATGCAAATTAATTGTTTTAAACAAATAATAATCAGAAAATGCATAAAAATACATTTTTATTGCAAAATATACTTTCGTAGTCATAAATATAATAGTTATTTATTCATATTTATAAATTATTATTAATATTTTTAATGATATTATAATTTTTAATAGATAATAATGATCAATTAATAATTCATTAATAATAATTAACGATATTATTTATAATATTAATAAAATTATTAATAATAATTAATTAATATTATTATTATTAATATTATTCTGTTAACTATAAATTGAAAGAAATGATGTATTGAAGCAGTACTTACCGCTTAATGACTTACTTCTTGGTGAAAATCTCGATGACAATGCATATACTTGTTCTGCTAAAAGCGAACAATGCAAGCACAATTTAAGTATATTATGTCAGCTCAGTATATAACTGCTCTTATTTTAGGAACGATACAAATATACGTTCGTAATATAATTCATTATTATTATCAATTAAAAATTATAATATCATTAAAAATATTAACAATAATAATAATACAGTTACAAAATAATGTGCTTTCAGCAGTGAAATCAAATAATTATTATATTTATGACTACGAAAGTATATTTTGCAATAAAAAATGTATTTTTATGCATTTTCTGATTATTATTTGTTTAAAACAATTAATTTGAATATTTTAAACATTTTAAATAAGCGCGCGCTATGCAGCCAATCAGAAATTCGGCGCGACGCATACGCAGTGCGGTTGGGGAGCAAGATTAGGAGCACTGCGTCAGATAACAGCCGTATTTTGTCAACAATATGATGCTTGATTGTCAGCAGCTTTGACTTGTTCAGTGTGTGATTGAAGATCCTTAGTTCTTGGGCGAACTTTCAAACCCTTTCCGTGAACGGTCTACCAGATGTTATGTAGTCAATCACACATTGAACCCTAAACTGAGCAATTGATGGTCCAGAGGTCAGACTCTTGCGAGATATCTCCACGAAGGGAGGCATCCATTTCAGCCAGATCTTGGGGCTTAGGAGGAACTTGCATGTTAATGTTCCTCATTGTCCTGAAATCACGGTCATCTCTCAGAAGGTGCCTGCTATCCACGGTTGGTCTCAATGTCGCTTCCTCATCTTCGTCTGGATCTTGATCAAGCAGCAGTTGGGGAAGCGCCCCGCGTACATATCCATTTTTCCGGAGGTAGTCGGCTTGATTTCGCAAAGATTAATGCGAAAGGTGCTGAAGCTCTGGGTGTTTCTGGCACCAAAGAGTGTGCATAAGCGCCATAAAGCCTCGGTAAACAGGGATAATGCTAGCATCGTAGCAGTCTAGCAAGTCATCCTTGAGTTGATCCGCCCATTGAATGTGGGCGTTTCGCCAGTTCGTCGTCGTGTTTCCATCTGCATTATTTTCAGCAACCCGAACTCTAGGGTGATCGGCATTGTTTGCCGACCCATTTTCGAGTGCTCTGCGCGTTCGATCGTTTTGAACCGCATATACAACTTTTTGGTGTTTTGGTGGTGTCATTGTTGTTCCCACGAGCAGCTAGCGAAAGGGTTCGTCCGTCCTTGTAGAGCCGCGCGTGCAAGGATAAGGCTGCATACTCTGAGAGGTCATCCGGTATGCCAGAGTCACCGTTTAAGACACCTCACCTAGGTGCCATTCAGATTTCGGCACGGTTGTTACGCCTTCGCTTAGGGGTTATTCCTACGGGACCATCCCCGAAAAATTGTCCGCGACTGCTTATTAATTATTGTAACCATATTCAGCAGGAACCCTTGGTACAGGGACCCTCTATCCGCAACC
>CAKNYM010048832.1:29164-58711 GCA_932195095.1 Andricus curvator
GGGGGGGGGGGTGTAAGGATAGGTTAATGTATAGAATTCCTTAAAAAACAAGAATTCAACGATCAAATTTGGACAAACACAACAAAACGCTCCTATTGCAATTTCTAAAATCAAAAAAATTTGTTTCTTTGCACAAAAATAAAAAAGAGGAAAGAAAAATGAGAAGGCAACCAACCACATCCCCTTCCTTCTCTTTTTTATTTCTTTCGTCTTTTTTATTTTTATTATTATTAAATCACAATATGAAAGCATGCAAAATATTTACCAACGTTTCGGTGCTCACACAGCACCCTTATCAAGGCAAGAAAAATTAGAGAGGATAGGTACCTCAGGGGTGGTTCTTGAAATCACAACGGCCGATGTATATAAGAAAATCTTGACAGAAAACCGTACAATTGCCGACTCGGAATGGATCGCATTACATTTTAAATACCGCGAGATTAGAATAACAAATACCGCAAAACTTTCGCACTGAATGCCGCGAAAACCCTACAACACTAGAAACCTCGAAATCCACTAACTGAGATTAGCAATTACATTAAAGAAATTCGACCGCGAAAAACCCTAAGCACTGACTCGACTTTTGCACACAAGTAAAAAAAAAGGAATAAATCAAATTAAACCAACACAAGAGCACTCAAAAAGAAAACGGGTGGGCCAACTGAGGCAATGGATCAGATCGGAGCAAAATCTATAAGGTCCGAAGTCCAAACCCGTCATTGCGTCGCTCGACGATATTATAAAAGGTTTACCTTTGACATCTCTCCTTTGATATTAGATTTCGCATAAAAATAATTCCAATCCTTCAAATATTCGAAGATCTGAAGTATTAAGTCCAAAGGCAATATAACCAAAGCGTAGCATTTCACGTTCCACGGTAACAATCAAAAAGAACGTGGCACACGTTGCCAATCTAGAATGAAGAACGAAAGGACCGTACATTTCGCAACGCGCGAAGACCGTTAACTCGAGGGGTGCTCGCGTAAAGGCGCATTCACAAAACCTAAGGTCACAGCGCAACTACCGGAAAAACTACGAACTAAATAATCTCCAACTAGAACTATGAACACTTATTCGCAACAATATATAACATATGTATAGATGTAAATAAGACAGAAATTTTTTGACAGGTGGCGGTTGTTTACATGGCAACAGATGTATACAAAGGAATAAATGTTTAGGTTTTATAAATCTTGGTGAGTGCTCTTGGTTCTCGTGGTTAAATATTTTTCGCGGATCCCCTCTTAATGTGCAAGATTTTTAAAGAGACAGGGATGCAAAATTTACCTTGTTACAAGATCTTGTATTGCTCAAAGTCCCATATATATAATGCAGAGTAACAAAAAGTACACAAATTTTTCCATATTTCTTACGGTCTATAAAAAATAAAATCTAAAGTAAATACAAACGCTTTCGAATTGGTTGAGGTAGATGACGACCAAATCAGAAAAGGAATTGATAACAGAACATCGTTGAGAAAATACTATGAAAGGAACAATTGAGAATAATCCTGAATTGAGGTATAGTAAAAATTGAAGCGAAATTGAAGTTTAATGTACAGATTGATAGAAGGTAAATGACGAATACTTGTTAGCAAAAATAAAAAGGCTGATAACTGTGAATAAAGAAAAAATAATGTACATAATATGACGAATACTACTGATATGAGACAAAAAGTAAGAATGATATATACACATAAGCACGTCAGAGCAAAAGAAAGACTCCTCAGAGTCGTGAGGAAAAACGAGACAAGTACCTTTAGAAAGAGAAACTTTTACGAAGAATGCCTCTGCGGATTCTTCCTTTTACTCTGAGGTGCTCATATATAGAAGCGAAAATTATCATTTAGATTATGTCGATGAGAAAAATAGAAAAGGTGTGTATGTTTATCTAAAAATGACAAAGTTTTAACAGCAATTATTTATTTTTTAAGGTGTGAGAAAAAAAATTAATGTAAAAGATCAAATATGAAATGAAAACTAATTTATGGTATAATCTATGGGTGTGAGTAAAGATTGAGAGAGAGAGAGAAAGAGAAAACTTATTTAGGACTCTCTCGATCCCAAGTTAGTAAAGATGTGAAGAAATAGAATAAACAGAAAATTTGTAAAAGCTCGAACAAGCAAAGAGAATCTCGTCAGCATATCCATATCACCAGCACATCCAACCAAACAAGAAAAAGCGGCTCGTCATAAAATCTATGCCAAGCAGATGAACTTAACCTCTCTCATATTGAGGCCATATTGAGATCGCTTCTACCCTGTGATCTCAAGGGGGGGGGCGGGGATTATGTAATGGAAAGGAACAGGGTTCCTTCATTTCATTGTAAATCGCTGAAACCACGTGACAAATTTTGGACGTCACACTGATAAGGGCCCCGGGAACGAGGATGAGGAGCTTGGATGGACAATCTCACCTGGAATTGGATTTGCCGTGCTGGGTCACGCGCTATTTAACTTTGTGGGGACGCCTACAAGATCAGAGCAAGGAAAATTAAATTACGGAAGAAATCATTGGATTGATGACACTTGTTACAAAAACGAAGATTCAAGAGGATTTACACAATTGGACTCTTTTAATTCTTTCATCAAAGCTCTTCTTTGTGAGGTATTTAAATTTATAAACCTTCTTGATCGAGGCAGATTTTATTATATAAATTTAGCGGATGAATCGAATGAGTGTGGATGCGAATGCCTGTCAGGTTTGTAGTTATGGTCGGTTTGATGTTTATATAAAACTTTATGAGGAAATATCCGCCTTTATTTCAAATTAAATGAATTAATGTAAATGGAATTAATTTGAGTGAAAGCTTCAGAACGGGTTTTACATGTGATCATCAAATGGATATGTGGGCGAATGTGTAGGATTCGGAGCATACTGTCTTCTCGATTATTATGAAGAAACATCTTTAGAAAAATATTTTTGATAATGCTAAATAAATATTCAATTTAATAATTCGATTTTGAAATTGTTATTTAGAAAATAGACGAACAATAAAACTTTTAAATCTTTTAAAAGATGGCCCTTCTTCGAACGCCGCCGCGTCTAGACGGGTCACCTCAATAGGTACTTTGCCTGTAACATATATGTGACCGCCCGCGAAGAAAGGGACCTAACACGCGGTATCTTCATTTTACAGGAGGAGCTCATAAGAGGGCTTCACTTTGCAGGTTAACCCTCTGTCTGGTCATTTGACCGTTATCGTCAAAGATCGTCAAATAAGGCATGTAGAAAGGGAACAACCCACAGTAATGCTCATTTACGTAACGTGATGTGTGTAAGTGCGAAAGAGCTGTATCATATAGGTATTTCGAGGGGCACAAGTGCCCCGCTGGATAGAAACTTTCTAAATAATGAGTAAATTATTATTTAAAAATACTCGAAATGAAGTATCAGTATTAAATTTTAAGAATATTCATCAAAATTGCTTCAAATTGAATAAAAAATGACAGATTGATGATACGAAATCATCATGTGGAACATAACCTCAAGAAGGAAACGTCAAATTGAACAAAATACCTTTGAGTGGAAGAATTGTTCAAAATTCATTTAATTTACATTCAATTAATTGAGACGTTGTGTATTAAAGCGTTTTTCCGCAAGATTTCATGCAATTTTCGCGCATAAGAAGGTTATTTCACATTCTGCAATAGTAGGAAGAAGAACTTATGTTTTCGTGAAAGGTGAGGAAGAAACTCATACAACAAAATTTTCGATTTTCGAATCTTTAATTCATCATCTTTTTTAGATTGTTCAGGTTATAATTTTTTAACAAAGTACTTAAATTTTTGTTCCATTGTGATAAGCAAAGAATTCTTCTTTGCATAAAGGTACGTCGCATTCTTCACATATGAAAATTGTTGTTTTGATTACTCCTTTAATTTTGCAGATTTGACATCTTTTAGGATTTGCAGTATTTTTTAACAAGTGATGAAGGGAACTTGGGTGCTGAATCGTGAAGCTGCTGCTCCTACTCGGAATCCTGAAATTTTCTTCGGAAAAATTTTTTCTCGAACTAAAGTCTTCAATGAGTTCTTTTGCCAGGTTTTTTCTAAAACTTAGTTGCCTGCATCCATGTGCTGAGGTTTGGGGTCGATTTGTTAAATCAAATAAGCTGAAGCTGTTTATGATGGCAGTATTAATTGTAAAATGGAAAACATACTTCCACCACTTATTACTGGGACGACCAACCCAGTAATAAGCCCTTTTTTGGTCTGCCAAATCGACGCCATCCATATTTTCACAATACTTTTTTATTGCTAGACTGAACGATTTTTTATTCTCCTGCTTTTAGCTTTGGAGCTTTTTTATGTGATAGTGCAGCAGGCCAACCCTTCCGTAGAAGTCGGAAAGTTCCGCCAGCATATGTCTTATTTTCCAGCAATAACCTAATCAGTTTTAACGACGTGAAAAAGTTGTCAAAGTATAATTGGTGATATTTCCCGAGGTAATTTCGACTTATTTCCATGACAACTTGCTCGCTAATTAAAAGATCTTTATTTTTTTTCAGCTTTCTTTCCTAGGTAAATTATCATACGAAAAACATAGGCAGTTGCACTATCAGCAATCACCCACACTTTGATTCCCCATTTTGCTGGTTTTTTTGGCATATATTGCTTGAAAAACAATCTGCCTTTGAAGGCTATCATAGCTTCGTCTATTGACAGATTACAGCCTGGCAGCATGTGATCTTTAAATTTTTCTGCGATATCTAAGAGTGGTCTGACTTTGTACAAAATGTCGTAATTTGGATAATTTGTTTCAGGTCGTAGGGTTTCGTCAATGTTCCGTAGAAAAGTAATTTTCAATGTCAGAAAGTTGAACAATACCCATGTATATGAGAATAAAGACATAAGCTTCAATTTCTCTAGCAGTAACATCGTGCCACTTTGGATTTATTTTTTCTTCAAAGCTTGAGAATGCTGAGCAAATTTGTTTCTTTCAATCGCTACCAGTTCGTAAAAATCATCTTTCAAAAACAACGAAATGAAATCTTCTTCTGCGCTTCCTGGAGGTAAAACATGGAGTTGTTGAAGAAAATTTTTTGAAAACTATACACTACCTGGAAAAACAAAAACCTCTTGTTCAATAAATTGTTAATGACAAAAATTTGTATTCAGTTTATTGTCGGAAAAATACAGCAAAAACACACTTGCGACAATGAGAAACCTAAAATATAAAGGCAGCCCTTCATCATGTTGAAGCAAGTTATTCAGTGCCGTAATCAGCAAAAAAAGGGGTAGCACTAGGATTCTATTTTTATTCATTTGTTTACATTTGAACATTTTTCTGAATATATTTTTATTTTTAACAAAATTGCTGGAGTAAAAATTCCAATTTGAAAAATTCAAATGATAAAAATTCCAGTTTGAAAAATTCAAATGATAAAAGTTACTCATTTGAATTTCAAGAAAATAAATAAAGTGAAAATAAAAAATTTGAATTGTATGATTTAAAATGGTCATCCAATTTGCAAAAGATAAATGCACAGTCGTTCAAAGAACTTGTCGGATCACTTCATGTTTCACCTCCAGGAAGTAAAGGAGAAGATTTTGTTTCGTTATTTTTAAAAGATGTTTTTACGAATTGGTTGCGAAGGAAACAAACTAATATGCTCCGCAGTCTTAAACTTTGAAAGAAAAAATAAATCCAAAGTGGCATGATGCTACTGCCAGAGCAATTAAAGCTTATGTTGGGATTATCATATACATGGGTATTGTTCAACTTCCTGAAATAGAAAATTACTTTTCTACGCAACTTTGCGACTGTCCGCTTGTGCAAAATGCTCCAAAGCTAAAAGCAGGAGAATCAAAAATTTTTCAGTCTTGAAATATCACAGCTATTATTTGGCATGACAAGCGTGATGTCAGAGTCTAAGCTTCAGGGATTGACCCCACGAAGAAAACTGAAAAAAAAATAAAAATCAAGTTTCCTGCCCACTAGCAATAAAGAAGTATTGTGAAAATATGGGTGGCGTCGATTTGGCAGACCAAAAAAGGGCTTATTACTCGGTTGGGCGTCCCTATAATAAGTGGTGGAAGTATATTTTCCATTTTACAATTAATACTACCATCATAAACAGCTTCATCTTATTTGATTTAACAAATCGACCCCAAACCTCAGCACATGGAGCCGCATCTCCACGATTCACCAACCAAGTTCCCTTCATCACTTGATAAAAAATACTAAAAATCCTAAAAGATGTCGAGTCTGCAAAATGAAAGGAGTAATCAAAAGAACAATTTTCATGTGTGAAGAATGCGACATACCTTTATGCAAAGATGAATTCTTTGCTTATCACAATCAAACAAAAATTTGAGTATTTTGTTAAAAAATTATAACCTGAATAATCTAAAAAGTATGATGAATTAAAAATTAGAAAATTCCAAATTTGCTGTATGATTTTCTTCCTTACCTGTCACGAAAACATAACTTCTTCTTCCTACTACTTCAAAATGTGAAATGACCTTTTTATGCGCGAAAATTGCATGAAATCTTGCGGAGAAACGCTTTAATACACAACGTCTCAAATAATTAAATGTAAATTAAATGAATTTTGAACAATTCTTCCACTCAAAGGTATTTTGTTCAATTTGACGTTTTTTTCGTGAGGTTATGTTCTACATGGTTTTCATATTATAAATCTGTCACTTTTTATCCACTTTGTTAATTTTTTTTTTCCACAATTTTGTCAAAAGTTACCTGCACCACTTCATAAAAAAACTACAAATCCTGAAAGTTGTCAAGTCTGAAAAATTAAAGGAGTAATAAGAAGAAAGCAATTTTTATGTGTGAAGAATGCCGTGTACCTTTATGCGAAGAATAATTCATTGCTTATCACAATCAATCAAAAATGTAAGTGCTTTGATACAAAATTATAACCTGAATAATTTAAGAAGGATAGTAAATTAAAAATTAGAAAATTCTAAATTTGTTATACGATTCTTTTCCTCACCTGGCACGAAAACATTACTTCTCCTTTCTACTATTGCAGAATGTGAAATAACCTTTGAGGTGCGAAAATTTCATAAAATCTTGCAAAAAATCGTTTTAATACACAACGTTACCTTAAATTAAATGTAAATTAAATGAATTTTGAACAATTATTCCACTGAAAGGTATTTTGTTCAATTTGACTTTTCCTTCTTGACTTAATGTTCCACATGATGATTTCGTATCATCAATCTGTCACTTTTTATCCAATTTGAAGCAATTTTGATGAATATTCTTAAAATTTAATACTGATACTTGATTTTCAATGCTTTTTATTAATAATTTATTCATTATTAAGAAAGAAATGTTATTCAGGGGGCCCATGCACTTTTTTAATGGATACGATCCCGAAACTCTTGCACTAACACTAATGTACTTTGTATCGGTGAGGTGGTCACATGGTGTAGATTAAAAAGTGGGGATACGCTGGTCAAGGCAGAGGGTTAATAACTATTCGAATTTTTCAGATGTAGAAATAATATTTTTTATTATAAAAGAGGAAATAAAAAGTATTGATGGATATAAGAAACTAAAAATCGATATTTTCCGTGTGAAGTCTCTGACTTCGCAGACAGTCATATATATGACATACATATGTATACTTTATTAAAGCGAAATACTGTTATTGTATATGGGCGTTTCCACAGAAGGTGTCATTTTTCTGTCACCATGATATTATAGGCAAAGCAACATTAAAAATACAAGTTATATTGCATACAAATTTACAGGCAGGCTCCCTGAAATAGGAACGAAAGCTTACAGTCATTACAGAAACCCGGCTAAAGAGATGGAACATACAATAGTTGGAAAAAATCCCAAAAATATACCTGTGTAATATTTGTCATCAGTTTCAAATTGAATGCTTTGCATGCTCACAGCTTTTCTGCGCAATGTTTGAAAATTCTGAGAAAAATCATGTTAGTTCAGTGGACCATAGGCTACTGAAATTTTACGGATTTCACATTGTGCTTTTATTTCTAACTTAGAAAAAAATCTCAAAGCCGTGCCACCGCTTTTATAATTTAAATGTCCGCTCTAAGGCCTGTAGGTGTAGAAAGTGCACGCAACTACCCAGGTCAATAATAATTCGATTTTCTATTATATTTAGGTAGCCCGCAGGCACCATATAAAGAAAAAAGATGTGCTTCTAAAACTATCGAGGTATCACACATTCAAATATCGAAAATTTTGAATTTGACAAAAAAATGTCCACTCCATCATTGTACTTTACTCCAAGAATATCTAAAGCTCACGCAAATTAAACAGTATGTTGGGCCGAAGAAGTTTATCATGAATAAAGTTAATATCGCACTGCGCGCAAAAGTTATGTCGAATTTAAGGCTAAAATGCCTACTCCAAATTTTCAGCAAAAATATGCACTTCAGCGCCAGCAGCTGTAAAAATCGCGCGCATTAAGATAAGATTAAATTTTTTGCTGATTTTGCTGTATTTCTGTGGCTGAAAAATGTCCCAACAAGGAAAATTATGTGCCTCATAAATCATGAACCTTTTTTTCAAAAAATTAGAAGATTTTGAAATATTATAAAGAGGAGGTAAATAATGGAAAAAATATTACTTTTTCCTATCAAATTACTCGTCTAAAAATATTTTGGGAACAAAGAGGTTTTTATATTTGAAAGGCCTAAAGTTTCCCGCGAACTAAACTTATTTTAGTAAAAATACAAAATAAACAATAATTTTCATATCAATTTTTCGGGAAAGCCTCAGTTCTACACCGCTTGATTGTAAACGTGTAATTTTGCCAACAGCTTTACGAAGCAAAATTAATGAATTGTGAACATTTTAGATTTTTTTGTTAACATGATTTGAAGTTTAAATACAAGAGAAAATTATTGACATCACGAAATTGTTTGAAATTTGCAGGCAGAAATACTGTAATGCAATTTTTTGGAAAGAGAAAATTATTGACAGCAAATTATCCTTTTTTTCCAAAGTTGCTGTCAAAATTACTTGCAATTGAAAAAATGAAAAGCAGGTAATTTTGACAGCAAATTCAGCGAGATGCATCAAATGTGAAATTATTAACTACGTTAATGTTTTTTATTGACAGAGAGATATTTTTGAAAACGAAACTCTTTTTTATTCCATAAGTAATAATGTTGTAACTCTATTCAGTGCAGAAAGCAGAGCTGAAGTTTTCATGAACATAATCATCTTCATTTATGTTTACGATATTTTTGTAATTAGCAAGCTTTGTCAAAAGTTTCTCCAAGAGTAATTCGCGCAATCGAGAGATCTGCTTCAGAGTTACGACGGTGATGGCGCTGAGGTTCCAGCGTTCATCTCGTTGATAGCGATTGGTATCTCCTACTCTGTTATATGCCCGCGATTTTCAAACAATCAAACTGTGTTTTTTTTGTGTTAAATATTTCAATGCTTAATGGTGAATACATAAATGTACCAGAAATTAAACAACTAAAGATATTCATAAAAAGGGGTAAAAAGGTTAGAAATTACGTTTTGAGTAGAACAATGTTCTTTTTTATTTTGAGCTATATTATTTATATTTCTAAAATATTTGTAAAGAAATTAGGAAACAAAAGTTACATCTTCTTCATTCGCGATATTTAAATATATTTTTGGACCTACTTTTTCAGGGAGCCAACGAAACTTTCGTTCCATTTCGTTATTGGTAGCAACGAGAGATTTTTTAGTAAACTTTTATCTGCTATCTGTAGATGTGCATGAAGCTAGATAATACCTGAAATTACATTACTCATTGGATCAAAATTATTCTATTTAACTGGCAGTAACAAAATGGAACGAAAGTTTTGGTCGGGTCCCTGATTTTTTCAAAGTGGAAATGGAAGTTAAATTATGTTAACTTTGAAAATGGAATAAGTACCAATGACTCCTGCTGTAATTTTTAGAGAAAAAAACTTATATTCTAATAAATGGACAAATTATGCATTTTTTGAATTAAACTTTCTTAAACAATACACAATTGTTACCTAATAAGCAGAAATCACAGTAATGTAATATATTATCAGTTGATTTTGCTTTAAAAACTAGACTTATTCACCGTAAAAAGTTCAAATAAAGAATTTGTTGCAGTGATACACAATTGTTGACTGATTGCAAAATATCACATCAAAAGAGCATTGCTGTAATATTTATAGTTGATTGTGCTGAAAAAACTGAAACTATATACGGAAAAACGCTCAATTAAGCTTGTTTATTAAATTTGTTATGAACAATTAAGAAATGATGTTTAATTTATTCAATTTGTAAGTTGACACTTACACATTTGATTTCTATTTTCTTTTAAAAATATTGTCGCCCGCCAGCGTATCAACAAATTTTAAAAGATACTTAAACTTTCTTTCACGCGACGTTTTGGCTCATTGTGTTTTTAGTCAGGCTAATATTAAATATGTATTTGTTTTATGTATTTATAATAATAAATCAACAGGTCTGATTCAATACGTTGCAAAGAACACGGGATTTTTCGCGACAGCAAATTTCGCTCGTGCCCACGATGCATCGTTGTTGCAATCAAAGAATCATCGTTTTCCGTTCCCTGTTTTTACACGGTAGCCAATCCACGCTACTTTATCCCTGTTTTTCCGCCAGAAGCCAACCGCCTTTTCAGTATCCCCACTTTTCGCGCGACCGCCACTCCGCGTCAAGCGCCATCCCCGCTTCGCGCACGACAACTAGCTTGTATCCCACTACCACGAATGCCGCACGGGTTGGCTCGCGCGCGTCACCACAGCGACCAACCGCAACCCATCCCCCACCACGTCCTACCCGACTGGCGCGCGCTGACCAGCGGGTTTGGGCATAATTATCGGTGCTCCCGCACCACAGGGAACACTCGAACCACGTTATATTCTGCGCCCGTGAAGCATTGAGTGACACGATTGAGATTGAATGATTCGAGAGGATTCGATGAATGATTGAACGATGCTCATGATAGATTGATAGATTCTGATCTATCAGACGCATCGAGTTCATTGTTTGAGAAATTTTTGCGCTCTGTGACACCCATGTCACACAGCCCAAACCCAGCTTCCTGTCCAGCAGGAAGTAGCAGTACCAGCGAAGTGTCCTTCGCTAAGATGGAAGAAGACATGGAAAACAACTACTCCGTCGTCACCTCAAGGAGTAAAAAACGTAAGCTCGCTAAGACGTCGGACGACGCCTCGCCCAGCACCAGCAGTGGCCAATCTTCGGTCACCTCAATCAGAGGAAGCAGTAAGACGTCAAGAACGTCTGTCGTGAGTATGGCATTGTCACATACAAAAGCAGTCCCTGACACGCGAAACCCTAACTCACCTAATAATAAAACATCTACAGGGCCGGGTAAAATACCTCCAATTAATGTTATTGTAGACGAAGGTAACCACCCCTACACAGTTCTACATAAACTCCTAAAAGATTCTACACAATTTAAACCGATAGTATACAATCTCGGGTCAGATGTCTACTCCGTCCGAGTGTCTTATATTGAAGACTATAGGAAAATTATTTCCAATCTAGAACAGCAAGGCTTTCAATATTACTTATATAAAAGCATTGACTCTCCGCCCATTAAACTAGTGATTAGGAACATTCCCATCGCGTACCCGGAAGATTCAGTACACTCTGAACTTAAAGACGAAGGGTTCGCAATTACGTCAGTTGCTCGCATGAGAAACAGACAAACAAAGAAAGCCTTACCAATGCTTCTGGTAACGGTCCCGAATACCCCTCAAGGAAAAGAGCTTCTTAAGCTTCAGTCTATTGCCTTCATCAAAATAAAAGTCGAGCCCTATGTTAAACCTAAGGAAACTTCCCAGTGCTTTAAGTGCCAAAGATTACATCATGTCTCTGACGTGTGCCACGCCACTCCGCGCTGTGTGAAGTGCGGTGGCGCACACCAGAGTTCCACATGCAAGAAAGATCATGAATCGCCAGCCACTTGCGCTAACTGTGCTGGAGAACATCCCGCTAATTACAGAGGTTGTTCTGCTTTTAAAAAAGCCTCCAGAAAGCCCACAATTAATAAATCAAAACCGACTTATTCACGGAAAGAAACGGCTCCTATTAAACCAGCTGTGCAGACAGCACCAAAAGAAAATCCTACACATGAATACATCCCACCAGGTAGTGCCCAGTCACAGAAAAAGTTACCACTTTACAGTACTACAGTCGTCTCTACTACAGAAGCACACACGATCAAACCTCAAACTATCCAACCACCCAAAACAACGAAATCTACTATCACTCGCGCTAAACCACCTATCGCCAAGAAAATTGTAGGTCCACGAATTAAAATTATTCCAACTGCTGTCCCCATTAAAAATAAAACCTCTCAGGATATCAAAATAAATCTTGTAAATCTATTAAAAAGAGCTACAACTTTAACCACTGATATTATGGGAGGAAAAATTAACATTACCGAAGCTATAAATTCAACCGCCGAAATTATAAGTAATATACTTTCACTTGCTATCGAAAATGGCCATCTTCAATAACAAGACTCTAAAAATAATTTTTTGGAATGCTCAGGGTATCCTCAAAAAAAGGCATGAATTAGCCGCATACCTCTTCAAGAATAAAATCACAATTTGCTTGCTCAGTGAAACTTTACTTCGCGAATCCACACAAATGAATCTAATCCGCGGCTGCAAATTATATCGTAATAACACTAATAAAGGCACCGCGATCCTAATTCAAGAAAATATAGACCACCACGAACTAATAATTCCTGAACTTGAAGCCCTTAAAGCTACGGCTATACAAATCAAAATACACGGGAAACCATATGCCATCGTCTCGCTCTACCAGACTCCCTCTCGTAAATTTACAAAAAATGATTACAAAAAATATTCAAACTCGCACCCTCGGTAATCGCTGCAGGGGACCTGAACGCTAAACACTTAGCTTGGAATAGCAGAACAACCAACCAGATCGGAAAACATTTGTTTGAATTTATAAATGACCAGTATCTGTCCGTCTCCGCACCAGACTCGCATACCTTCTTCCCCCACAACATCAAGCATAAATCTGACCTCATCGACTTCGCAATTACCAAAAATAACTTCTACAACCATGACACTCTCACAATTGATGAATTAGACTCAGACCATCGACCAGTTCTTCTAAGCCTTTTTACTAACTGTGAAAAAGCTCCGGTCGCGCCTGGCTATAATTTTACAAAAGCAAACTGGCAAACATTCAACTCGACCCTAGAAACTCATGTTAATCTCGAACCTACACTAACAAACACTACACACATTGACAAAGCCATATCTAATCTTACCCTTAGCATAAAAACTGCCATTCAAGCTTTAGTCCCTCAGACTACCATTAGCAAATATGAGCTACCTCTCAGCCCCGAGATTGAGGACCTTATTCACACGCGTAATAAACTCTGCCAAACATATCAAAGAACTGAAAGCTGTATCCTTAAAAACATCATTAACCGCCTACGGAAAACTATTGCAATTAAAGTACGAGAGCACCGATGTAAAAATTGGAATAAAGAAGTCGGTAAACTTCAAATCAAAGATAACTCTATATATCTTATGACTAAAGCACTAATGAAGCCGCGAACTAATATCCCCCCCCCCCCCTAAAAAATCCAGATCAAACGTTTGCGCTTTCTCCTAGCGATAAAGCAAATTTCCTAGCGGCAAATTATGAAAGTAACTTCGCTCCACATGACGAGCCATCTGACCCAAAACACATTGCTGAATGTGAGCAAATTGTCTCCGATTTTCTTAGAATCCCGAGTACCGATAATTTCAAGAAAATAACCCATAAGGTACTAGCAAAACAAATTAAAACTACTAAAAACAACAAAGCACCCGGCCCTGACACAATTTCAAACTTATTCCTCAAAAAACTTCCAATCTCGTGTCTCACTCTCCTCGCCACCATCTTCAGTGCTTGTATTCAACTAAGCTACTTTCCTAATTCATGGAAAATAGCTCACATTTTAGTTTTTCAGAAAAAAGGCAAGGATCCATACCATCCAACCAGCTACAGGCCCATTAGTCTTCTTAATACAATGAGCAAAATTTTTGAAAAAATAATACTCACTCGCGTAAACTATCACCTCGAGGAAAACAGCATCCTAAAACCACAACAATACGGTTTTAGAAAAGGTCACTCTACACAGCACATGATGCTTAAGCTTACCGAAGCCATTAGCCTAAATTTCAATCGAAGAAAACATACTGGAGCTGTTTTCCTCGTTGTAGAAAAAGCCTTTGATAGTGTCTGGCATGTAGGGCTGCTCAGAAAACTAATAAATTACAATTTCTCAAGAGGGCTTATCCTTTTCATACATTCTTATCTCTCCAACAGAAAATTCTCAGTCAAAATAGGCCAGACACTTTCAAAAGAGAAACCCATCCGAGCTGATGTGCCCCAAGGCAGTATTCTAGGACCGGTATTCTTCATTATCTACGTTAACGACATTCCTGAGGTTCCTGAAGTTACAATTGGATTGTATGCAGACGACACCGCACTATTTACTTCTTCTTGGTCAGTTCCGAAAATCTTAAGATTACTTAACAGAATCAATTCTTTTTTCAGTCAGAAGGCCTGCTAAAATAGATCCACCAAAAATGTTTAATAAACCAATAGAATGGAAAAATTCCGTAAAATACCTAGGGGGTAAACTTCATAAACGTCTTAATTGGAAGCAACACATTCAAGAAACTAAAGGGAAAGCTCTCGGGGTTATTTCACGTTCAAATCCTATTATTAATAGACACTCGAGTCTAAAACCTGAATATGGAATCCTGATTTACAAAATGTTTATCCGACCAATCATAACCTATGCCTGCACAATTTGGGGAGGTGCGTCAAAAAGCAATATTAATCACATTCAGATCATTCAAAATAAATTCCTCAGACGTATTACAAATACCCCTAGATATACCAAGAATTCTGTTCTTCACAGAGAATTTCAATTACCCTACATTTCAGAGTATATCAAAGAAACCGCCAGTAAATTCTATGAATCTACATCATTATCACCTCTTGAACATATTTCCTCTCTAGGGAAATATAATGTCGATCCGCTTCGCAAGCACGCGATGCCAAAAGACTTCCTCATGAAATAAGTCAACCAGAGACTTTCATTTTTCGACCCTTCTTACCCCCTTCCCACTCTTCTTCTCTACTTTTCTTTCATAAAATAAACTATCAGATTTTGTGGTTTTTTCCTGCCTGCGGGCGTTTTTCCCACATCTAACGAACGTCACTTTAAATCCCAGTCATGTCAAATTTCTCTCAGATTGTGTAATAATGCCCGAACGGGTAACGCACAACAACTTCTTCCAGTCCGATCATTCTTCGGGGAGATCATAAATCGCGAGCGCGCGAATGGCACGGCTTCGCCGCGCCATCCGCCCGCTCCCGTGCATTGGATCTCACAAGTGGTTGGGGCCCCCTCATCCACACCCCATTTTTTTTTTTCCACAGGGAACACTCGAACCACGGATCTACGACGCGCAAGATCGACTTCCCAGCATCTTTAGCAGCCCACGACAAGAAGGTCGTAACGCTTCCCAGCACCGTGGGACAGCATAGACAACGGAAGAGCCACAACAAACCGACACTCGCCGACAAAAAAAGTCGTCGACAGTCTACTACGAGGGATCGTGACACACCCGGGACGCGCAATGTCCAGGGTGTAGAGGTGACCTCGACCACAGACACTCGCCGACTAAAGGGTAGTCGACAGTCTACTACGAGGGATCGTGACTCGCCCTGGACGCGCAATGTCCAGGGTGTAGAGCTGCCCTCCACCCAGCGACATTACAGAGCCCCTGAACGACTAGGTGGCCGCTTCGGCTGTGCATCCACACAGACCCCTGACCGATTAGGGCTTCATCTAAAACCATATAAACAAGGAGCAGGACTTAAACGCAAGTCAAAAAACTCAAAGTGAAGCTACCTCATCGGGCCTTAACTGATGCAGATTCACTCAAATTCGCAAAATCTTTGAAGATTAAGTATTTTCGAGGTGCTTTTATGCGAAATGGATTACCAAAAGGTGGACCCCGTAAATATGAATGTACTATTGTTAATCTTCATGATAAAAAAAGACCAGGAACACATTGAGGTGCTTATAAAAAGATTGATGGTAAAATAATGTATTTCGAAAGCTTCGGTAATCTTCGGCCACTTTCGGATCTCTTTAAGTATTTCGGTGCTGGTAGCATAAAGTATAATCACGAGAGATATCAAAATTACGATACGTTCGTGTGTGGACGTTTATGTTTGCAATTTCTATGCAATCAATTAAAATCTAAAAGTACGTTTAATCTATATAAGTGCTGAAATATGCAATTTCAAGTCAGTTGAACGCTAGCTGTCACCATGGATGATTCATTGACACTAACATTATTGGGAACTTCTCCAATCCTGGAAACTCAATATTTTCCTCCGATTGAGTTGTCTCCTTATAAAAATTACGCGCTTGGACACGTTGAATTTCTAACTTTCAATTCGATACCCGATGTAAACATTGGTCAAAATAAATTTTATGTGGGTAATGAAATAATTGAAATACCTACAGGAAGTTATGAAATAAGTGACATAAACCGCTCTTTACAGAATGCTTTAGTAAAGAAGGGCATTGAAATTCATATTATACCAAACAATCATACTTCAAAAAGTGAAATTTATTAAAGTCACGATGTAAATTTTGAGCTTAAAGATTCAATCGGCCATTTGCTGGGGTTTTCTCCACGCAGACTAGAAGCTAAACAAGTTTATGAATCTGAGCAACCGGTATCAATCATAAAAGTGAATTCTTTGAGTATTGACTGTAGCATAACTACAGGTACATACATTAATGGCCAGAAAGTACATACTATTCGTGAATTTTTCCCTGTAGTGCCACCTGGATATAAGATAGTGGAAGTACCATCTCATGTCATTTACTTACCAGTCGCCGTGCAGACAATAGATCATATCCAGCTCCGTATAGTTGATCAAGATGGACATTTGGTTAATTTTCGTGGAGAAGTTATAACAATTAGACTACACATCAAGTCTCTCTAATAATGGGTATCGTTTTTAACAAAAAGATTGGCTTTAGTTATAATAAACCAACACAATGCCACAAGCTAATCAGTAGACAAAAAGCAGTCAAAGGGTTAACACCTCAAAGTGCCCTCTTCCTAAAAAGTCAAGGTCTGAAGCTCAAAAGAAGAAAAGAATAAAGAGATTCAAGATTTTTTGCACCTGCTTTTCTAAATTTGTTCATCAACGTTTGATTATTTTTCATGGAAGGGGAAGTTTTAAATATCCAAGCACCAATCATCTTTGATGAGTCGATTTCACACTGTGAAATTCACGCACATCAGCCTCATGCCTCATCAACCTTCAACAGCAGTGATGAAATACGAATTGCTGTTCAAAATTAGGACCATTGTCTCCTACCGAGCAAAATTTCACTTCATGTATATGGATGATTTTAAGAACTGATAGTGCACCAGTGACAAACACAGTTTTAGTTTATAATGCCATCTGTCATTTGTTTGAAGAAGCAAGATACGAAATAAACGCAATAGAAATTGATAGAAACAAGAACGTTGGTCTCACTAGTCTCATGAAAAATTATGTATCTCTAAATACTGGTTGATACACAGAATACAGAATACTGGTTGGCTTGAAATAAATGATAATAATCAATCACTAACCATCGCTACTGGCTACTTTGATGTAGCCATACCGCTTAACATAATATTTGGTTTTGCTGAAGATTATCACAAAATCATTGCCAATGCTAAGCATGAACTTATTTTGACAAGATCAAAAAGTGATGCAAATGCCATCTTGCAAGCAGCCCCCATTGAGCAGTATAAAATTGAAATTAATCAAATAGAGTGGTTATTGCCTAGCGTTAGACTGTCAGATTCACGAAAATCTCAGTTGTCCAAATATATTGAAAAAGATCCACCTATTCCAATAAGTTTTCGAACTTGGGAACTGTATGAATATCCTCTACTTCCAACTACTTCAAACCATGTTTGGACAGTAAAAACCTCAACACAATTGGAAAAACCGAGATTGGCATACTTGGATTTCAAACAAACAGAAAAAATAATACTATTAGAAGTTCTAGCAACTTTGATCATTGCAATCTGACTAATGTCAAACTACTTTTAAATGTTGAGTGTTATTCTTATAGTAATTTGAATCTTAATATTAATCGAAATCAGTATGCTCTTCTTTATGAAATGTACACAAACTTTCAAGCTAATTACTATGGTAAAGAACCGCAACCATTGCTGTCGAGGGGAGAATTTATACAGTATGCACCTCTAGTAGTAATTGACTGCTCTAAGCAAAATGAGTCACTGAAATACGGTCCAGTTGACGTTCGTTTGGAATTTCAAACTAGTGAAAATTTTCCCGCTCAAACGTCAGCATACTGCCTTATTTTGCATGATCGTATAGTTGAGTATAAATCAATAAGAGGTGTGGTGAAATAGGTGGTATAAAACTGCTGTATCCACGAAGAAATAGTTTAGCTGCATTCAAGATGCAGTACTTGGTTGATATGCAGGGCTTCAAGTTACCAGTCAATAAATTTGTCTTGAAAGAATTGGCTATATTACCATTCTATGATGAGACAGGTATAAAGTCATATTCTTTTCTCTTTCAATCACCCTGCAAGTGGAAGAACATTCCACCAAAATGTAAGTCTATAAACATTTGGGCAGAACGCCATCATCATGGAATACCTTGGAATTGTGGTGATTTACCGTATTCTCTAGTACCTGTAATACTCGAGAGCGTTTTAAAAGATGCAACAAAAATTTATGTGAAAGGATTGGAAAAAAAGAATTGGTTGCAACAATTTTTTGAAATATCGTGTGAAATTGTTGATATGCTTGATTTGGAATGTCCCTCGCTACAGGGATTGCGTGAGATGTTTACAATTGATGATATTAAATTTACGCATTATATGTATGAAAATTACTTTAATTGCGCAATTGAGAATGTACTTTTATTGGAAAACTGGATGTCGTCAGAACAGTTCTATTTTACTGATTGAAATTTGTAGAGATAAGAAAATATTTTTCTATATATTTAACTTATAGTCTACTTATTTTTTTAAGTATAATCTACTGGCTTTTTTGGAAATAAATAAAAAATTAAAAGAAACTTGTGTTGTTTTTTCCGAGTTCCTTGTCCTCATAATAATAAGTGCAAATAGTAGATAAGCGAATGGTTAGGTCAGTGAACATCGTTGACATCGTCCTCGGCATTGGGAGATTACGTCTGCTGGATCAGGTTGCATCCGACAGCTATATTAGTTCGAGAAAATGATTTTTTCAGGTTGCCTTAAATAAAAAACATCAATTTAGATTCAATTAATTTCCTGTTCTTTATTTGAAATAACTTGTATTTCACAAACAATTGTACAGTGTTTTTCGATTCCTTCTTCTAATTCACATATATACAATTTATATATATATATAAAATTTACATTATATATTATAAAGATGATTCATTTCAGTCACTGTAGACTATATCTGATACATCAGAGGTTATATATAGTACATATACTAATTTTAAGTCTCTCTCCCTCTCTCTCTCTCTCTCTCCGATCTATCTCTATCTCTCTCACTCCTCCATTCATATATCCACATCGTATATATACAACGTATATATATACACTACATATTATTCATTACTTTATACATTTTCGTTGGATGCATCGACTTCCATGGGTTTAGAGATTCTACATTTATATCCCCATGGAAGAGTGTCTGTGGTACCAGGGAGCAGCATTCTTTTATCGTCATGCCAGCTGAGAGCAATCTTATCTTGGATGATGGAGTGAACCTCGTTTTTTCGGCTTCAGATTAGGTCTTTAGTTTTAATCAGATTTTCATTCTTTTTTTATCTTCACCCAAAACTTTATATGCATATAATTTCGATCCCAAACCCACAAATTCAGTCATTATTTTGCCGTTGCATTCATCCTTCATCAGGCCTAATACTTTTTTATTCTTTAGAAGGAATTTCATAAACATTATCTAGAGGATAATCTGACGTGTCAAATTTATGAACATCCCGTTTAATGTATTCGTAAAAGTTGGGAACAGTGAAATGATAGATGAGATTGTCTGTGTGTGTATAGTAATTTTGCACAATTTCCAAAATTTGGTAGAATATAGTTATAATGAAAATCGTACGTGATAATTTTGGAGATATCGAGAACTGTGAATCCAATAAAGATAGGTTTATTGAAGAAAATTTTTGTTTTATTCATTTTAATAATGACCATATCCTCATCGAATATGGTACAACTATGGAAATTTGGTTTAGCAATTAAAGCTTTTGCACCATACCTCCCCTCCGATTTTGTTACAAGCCTGACATCTTTGTACTTCCTGACGTTTTCCATAGTCTTTCCAAAGACGGCATTGTTCATCAATTTATAGAAATTCTTTTCAAATTTGTTGGTTGTTCTTTTTCTATGTTCTGTATTTTAATCAATATAATCTTTTAACCATGCCTGTTTTTTGAATTTTAGCACACGATGAATTTTCGTTAGTTTCATGCCTAATTTCAAGTACATTTTCAGATTTCGGTAATGTAGTACATCATTTTTCTTTGGTAGCAAATTAGTTACTAACTTTGGGATCGTACATTTTGAACCAGGAGGCACAAAGTGTTCTGGGCATAATGGAAGGTCCTTGTGCGAATCGTGAAGCTCTTCTGGGTACTCTAGATCCACTTCAAGAATATAACCTTCAGGTGAATCATCAGGCAGATTAAAAAAATTCGGATTATTTTCAAAATTTTCAAACCATTCAAAATCTTGATATGGTAAATATTCACTCATAGCTTTACCATACCCATTGTTGATGTCAAAGTAAAAAATGTATGACTCTGGATCGAATGGATTGAAATCTTCTTCCGTAAATCGATTGTTTGCTTTTACAAATCTATTTGAACATTGTGAAACAGCACCTCTGATTGCTTTCTGAATTAATAGTAACATTTCTGCATCAGTTAGTAAATGCAGTTCAATTCCTGTGTATTTCAGCATTGCATCAAAAGAAAGTCCCGGTGCTGTGTAATAGTGCAAAGGATCTAATTAATATGTTGCAAATCAAGTTTTTCTAAAATTTTCAAAAATGTCTGCCAACAGTAGAACATCGGTTTTGAGGTACAGATCTGAATACTGCCCTAAATTTTGCAAATTAAAAGTTTCCCCCACTTTACACGCATGTTGGTAATCTTCATCGGAAATGTGGCAATCATTTAATTTTGAATAGAATGCCTCTTTTGGAGGTAGACTCTCTTCTTCAAATTTTTGCCAACTGTCAATGAAGTCATATGGGAATACACCTCTTCTCATTAACATATTGAATTCACTGTCATTTTTACAAAATTTCCTCGTTATTGTTTTTTCACTGTCATTGAGATATGAGGCCAATTTTTCTAGACTACTTGGTATGAATCGGAAAGAATCGATATATCTGAGTTTGACTTTAGTATCTAGAACATCTTTTGTAAATTAGATATATTTTGCTTTATTAATTGGCAGTAAAGAGACACGTCCCTCAAAACTTTTGGTTAACTCTTTAATGAAAAAGTGTGAGTCGTAACCAGATAAATTATGAAAAATTACTGGAATTACATGAGAGTCTTTGTAATTGACGTTGCAGCTTCCATGTGCTGGACCACGGTACTTACCTGTGAAGTGGCAGTGATCACGAGGTTTAACATCATCTTTCTTAAATTCTTTTTCGCAAATGTGATATACTTTAGCATTTAGAAAATCTTGTTTTAGCTTTGATGTTAATTTTTCCATTGGTACTGGATTTTGTAAACGAGAATTTACTTTAACTGCTAAACCTGTTAATTTTTTCACAAACCATTCAATACAGTCTTCTTCCCGATAAACTTTAGGTTCTGAAGTTAAATCATCGAAACTGCACTTTGTATAATACACAACACTCGTGGGGATATTTTTTTGATACGCCGCTTGATCTATTTGTGAATTTGTAACCGGTTCCAGCAAACATTCAATGTCTGCGTACACCGCAAATGGTACATTTTCCTTGTTTCTATAATTTTTAAATTTTAATATGTTCCCACCCTCCTCCTCTGTTGGGAGTATGACTCTACAGTTATTTAAATTTTCGCAATCAGCTCTGTGATTTATTAGAGATTTTTCAAATTTGAAGTGGCACAAGCACTTATCACAGAACCATGTGCGACACTTGGAATTTGCGAACTGTGATTTTATAAGTCGAGATAGATTTTTAATCCATGCGAAGCGATCCACTGGACTACTTTTGCTGTCATCAAAATTAGTATTTTCGATCATTAACAAGTGAATTGTAGGACATCTCGATTTTTCATTGCTTATATGTTTACAGAGGGACAATCTCATCTTTTTTCCTATTTTCTTCGTGCTCTATACCGTAAACATTTATGCGCAATTCATTCATTTTTACGAATTCTTTGATATTTTCAAAAGTGATGGGAAAGTTGATTCCATCATGTTTGAGTTCTGAATTAAAATGTGGGTAGGAAGTGACGCGAGATACACGATCTTTCGCAGGATGAAGAGCGGCCATTACCGACCAGAGAAAACAGTATTCGTCATTGTTCTCAACATTTACAACTGTTTTTTTGTCTCTAATAAATTTAGGCAAACTCACAAAAGTTGATGAGCCTACTGTAAAAGTTGCATACTTATTTATATTTACTTTCAAATTTTTGTATTTATTTTAATTTCCATCCAGATTTTGTTGGCTGAAAATCCTCTACTTTAGCCAAAAGTTGCTCCCTACCTTTACTATCAAACCATTCATTTATTTCTGTTAATTCTAAAATTAGTTCATTTTTAGTATTGAAAAAGTTGATTGCTTCAATTTCCCGACCGTCTTCTATAGCACTGAATTTTGTGGCAAGAATAACATTGGTTTTTAAACCCCCAACGAAACTTTTCAAAGCATTTTTTAATCTGTAAGTAATCATTGTTTTCGAATCTTCAAAAAAAGTATCTAAATCTTTATGGGTTAAATTTACAATCAAACCTGTTCTCACTCGACTCTTAAATGCAGATGCCAGATCTTGCCATCTGATCCCATCACCTTTCCTATCCAAGCCCTCATTGACGCCAGTTCCACTCTTCTGCAGTTTTGTGAATATCCTGCTCTTCGATGTCAGTAGGCCAATGCTTGCTTGCAGTTTATTTTTTTCACCCAGAGATAGATGTTGCTTCACAGAAAAAACTGGGGGTAAACAATGTTGCCGGTAATCATTATTTCTGGGTAATGTGGGTTAGGGTACAGGGTATTATCGCGCTGGGTAATTGATGAGTGGGTGAAGCATACCCGACTTTACCCTGGAGGAGAGTAACGTGGGCGAAGTGTCACTTGCTGACTTTATGTTTACAGAAGCGGCTATAAATAATTAATTCTCACATATTTCCGCGTACAAGGCACTCCAAAAGGATGATACTTAACATTAATTAGCGAAATAATCGCCGAATTTTCGACTTACCACACTTTATTCGCCAAAATAAATTTAAAGCAGACACAGAGTTTATAAGTCGCCATGGTCCTCCGTTCGCTTTTCCAGTAGGTTGTGACTCTCTGGTGTAACTTCACACGTCAAATCAATGAGATACAAAAATTGAAAAACATATTTTCCACAATCAACCAAATTCGACAACATTCTCATAATTTCTGTAAATTCCCTTGAATCTTGTAGAATTTTCGAGAACTCAGTGGAATTCTCCTGAATTCTGAAAATTCTCTTCAATTCAGCAGAATTCTCTAATTTTCGGCAGAATTCTCTTTAGATCAACAGCATTCTCTTAAATAATGTAGAATTGATCCTGAATTTAGTAGAATTCTCTGAAAATATGTAAAGTTCTCTTAAACTTTGTTTAATTCTCCTAAATTCAGTAGAATTCTCCTAGGTTTGGCAGAATTCTCTTGAATTTAGTCAAATTATCCTGTTTTCTTTCGAATTTAGCATAATATTCTTGAAAAGAGAATTCTGCGGAACTTAAAAGATGCTGCTGATTTCAAGAGAATTGCACTAATTTAAGAAAATTCTACTGAATTCAACAGAATTCTGCTGAAATCTAAAGAATTCTACAGATTTAGAGAGAATTTCGCTGATGTTAAGAAAATTCTTCTGAATTCAAGAGAATTCTTCAGAATTCAGGAGAATTCCACTGAGTTCTCGAAAATTCTACAAAATTCAAGGAAATTTACAGAATTCATGAGAATGTTGTCGAATTTGGTTGATTGTGGAAAATATGTGAGAATTCATTATTTATAGCCGCTTCTTCAAACATAAAGTCAGCAAGTGACACTTCGCCCACGTTACTCCCTCCAGGGTAAAGTCGGGTACACTGAGAAAAATAGATTATACCCGATAATAAAAAATAAGTTACCGGATATAATCTTGGACTATTAACTATGGGACAGCGATCTAGATTATTAGGACTACAATCTATAGATATTAAGAAATAGATATTACAAGATAATATCTTGGATTATTAAACTTTATAATCTGAGATAATAAAATCTATAATCCAAGATTTTAAAATCTAATATCCATATTAGAATCCTGGTCCATTAGATAACCTCAAATATATATAATAATTTTTGCAAACGTATTTATAAACCTATACTAAAATTTGATAGACGAGCTCGGAATTAGGACTAAAAACAAATTTTAATTTTTTAAACACACAATAAACAGGAAAGTGGCTATCATGAGACTACAAAAACGAAAGTAAAGGAAGCTAAGTTTCTGTACTTGTGCAAGTGGCAGTGATGTGTAATGAAAAGAAATATAAACTTAACCATTTTCAAAATCTAAATCACGTGTGATTTAGCACTTATAATAATTTTATAACCTAATTATTACTTGTTTCAATGCGAACGGATGCATATGACACGCGGCACGATGCGACGTACCATCTGAGACTACACAGACGCCTGGATATTTTAAAATCTGAGATGTTACAAATTAATGCCTGAAGATCATAAGAATTTAACATCTAGAGATTATATTTTGTAACATCTTCATATATGAGAAAAATATTATAGAATATACACGCTAATATACTTTTCTATACGGTGTATTATTCTTTTATTCTATCATCCAGTTCGTATAATGCATTTTTCTCAGTGTATACTTGACCCACTTATCAATTACCCAGCGCGACATTACCCTATACCCTAGCTCACTTTACCCAGAAATAATGATTTCCTGCAACATTGGTTACGCCCTTTTTTTCTGTGTTTCCTTGTCGCAAAATTTTATTCAGCCTCCGAATATCCTGGGTGCATTGATGTTTCCAGTATAAGATTTCTGAAGTTGTTGCATTTTCACTCAAAATTTCATATGCATCGTCGTAAATCTGGACAACCTTCTTACATTCCAATGAGTCCATTTTCGAATATTATTCTCATAGAATGGTTAGAGGACAACTGAAAAAACTTCGCTATGAAGTGACTTTTATAGTCAAACAATTTCAAAAATATTCCTACGGATGGCACTGTGTGTAAATTTTAAAAAATAAGAAGGAGCACTGACCGATTTTCAACACCAGGTTTCTTATCTCCAGTTCACAAGTCGTATATGTCACTGAATGTATGTTGGTAATAATAAGAATCAACTTTTAAAAAGTCGAAAAAAGTATATATCAAAGTGTACAAAACTGTACTGTTGTATGAAAACAGTTCAAAAAATATTTCAAATCACTATATCAATTTTCACTTCACTTTACTTTCTTTTATTCTTGTGTATTTCTCAAATTCTGGATGACAAATGAGAGAAATATATGCGAAGCGCGTCTTTTATAGATGCACATTTGCTATCTTTGTCTAGTAATATATTTCCCGCTTTCTCTTAATGTTCTAGAACGTTTTTTGCAACACAAAAATGTAATGCGTCATTAAAAGAAACTGTAAGTTGTTTACGAAAAATTCTTTCCAGAAATTGCGTAGTATAATTTGAAGTATTGCATTATATGATGTAAAAAAGTTCTAAAACGTTCTACATCATAATTGACACGTTTGGGATATACTTTTTTTGCAACGCAAAATATAATGCGTCATTGAAAATAACCTTGAACTTGTTTCCCAAAATTCACGGATTATTTGCGCTCTAAATAAAGACAGGAATTTTTAGTTGAATATGTTTTCTATAAGAAAGCAATAAATAAAATTTATAGACAAAACAGGATGTCATCCATAGCCCTCCGTATCAAATTTCATCCGTACACCTGCACCTTTTTGCGCATTAAATAAATATGTTATCTGTAAGGAAGCAATTAATTATCCTTGTTTTTCTTGCAATAACTATATTACGCAGTACAAATTAACAGGATAAAGCAAAATATAACCTTGAAAGTATTTACGCCAAAAATGCTTGAGATAAGAAATAACCTTGAACCTATTGTTACATGAATTTGGCTGGCACAATTGCGCAATATTATCCGTGACGTCGTCAAGGAATGTTCTAGAACAGTCTCGATGACAACCTCACACAGACACACGCACCCAGGCTTACCTCACACAGACACGCACTAATACTAATTGGTCCAGAAACCGCCTTACTCATCTACTCATTGTGTTATTGGTTTTGACGTGTAAAGAAAAAATACGAGGGTTCACGTAATTGTCACGGTTTTATAAAAAGTTTCAGGTGAGTTATTCTGCGCAACGTTCGGAAAGAGCCAAAAATTTCTAGTGCGCGTGACTAATTATTCGTTTTTTCTTAAATAGTTATGATTTTTTGGAGAAGCATGATTTATATGCACATCTGGATTTTATTACTCGCCACACCTCTCCTCGCCGTTAGAGGAGAGATGATAAAATTGAGAGAAATTGAGAAAAAATTGTTATAATTAAGAAAAATTGAAAAAGAAAGAGTTGATGAAAAAAAAGCTGCAAACAACACGAGAGCAAAAAAACCTGCAAAAGCACGAAAGGAAAAAAATTCGAAGCCCGCGAAATTTACTTCACTTGTCTGTTAAATTCCTCCTCTATATTATCAATACACCTGGGAATAAACAAAGTTTGCATTCAAACATAATTTTTGTGTTATAATTCATGGTTAAAATCGATTTTCTTTCCTGTATCATCTCTTCTCAACTGTCCCATCTCTTTTCGAAAATTTTTTTGTTTTCAAACGTGCCCGACGACGTTAAAATTTACTCCGAAAATATATATCTATGCATTGTCTTTATCAAAATGGTGTGCACTAAGTCTCGCAAATGTTGAATAATGGTATTCTCGCGAAATGACAGCTTTAGGGGCAAAAACAAAAAGGGGGTAGGATCTCTCCTGGACTTAACCTACAACATTTTTCTTTAAAACGCAAAATTTTCAAGATATATTTAGTTTTTGAGTAAAACCATATAAAATGAGGGTGATTTTTTCTTAAGACCGCTATTATTGAAAAAAATGGTTAGATCGAAAAGTTTTCGATCCCAAAATGAAGTATTTTCACATGAACTGTATTTTTTTCTCTGGAATGTTTTTCTTCAAGAGCAATGTTTTCGATATAAATTATGAAGGCCGTGTCTAGGTTCACCGAAATTCAGTGGGCGTATTCCAAATATTTTTGTTGTGCCTAGAAACTTTAAATGATGAAAACCATGAAAATAGGTGTAATTGTAATAATTAATTGTACTGTAGAAAGTGAAATGCAAAAAAAAACACTTCAGGTTTTCTTTTATACAAGGTTGACATGGACGCGCAAAATTTTAGTTGAAGTTGAAAAAAAATGGTTGAAATGAGCCTCCCCCCCTCACCCTGGGCGACAAAAATTACATGTCTATTTTTGTATACAGGTATATGTTCTACAATATCTTAACGGAGAGTACGAGATATTCAGTGGGTGATTTTGCAGTTCAAACAGAAAAATACTGAAAAATCAAATCAATAAATCTACAATATATTTGAACAAAGTAGTTTTTGTTTTCGAAACAGCCAACTGTAATCTTGATTCAAGGATTTTCATATGTGACGTCATAAGTTTCAGATGTCATACAAAATTGAAACTTCAAATTTTTGATTAGTAGGAAAGACGGAGAAATTGATTAAATTCTCATACAAGTTTTAATAAATGGTAAAAGTTTAAAAACTATGCCTCTTATGAATTTCACTTTTGTTTTAAATAAGCCCTTAAAATCTATTCAATTAGAAGGTAAACTGTTAAATGAATATTCAGTTTCAAACCTCTGTCAAAATTAATCTTATTTTATTCGCGCCATATTCACAGTTCCAACATTTTCAATTAAGCTGTATAATATTATTGTTTGGACCTTTTATTTATGAGATTAATTAATAATAATACTTTAAATAAATTCTGCTGCAAATATATGCTTGAAACATTATACCAATAGACAAGAAGACCAATATAAGGCCGACGGATTTAGTTCTTCCCAGAACTGCTGGCCCACGCAGTATCTCAGCGCACAGGCAATGTCAACAATGCGTCGCCACCAGTAGCGGAGTCATAAAAGCGGGCAATACGGGCGAGCAGTAAGCGGGAGCGACAGAAGCGGAAGAAAAATCTAACAGAAATGGTTCATACAACCATGCCTGTTTACGTTTCAAGGACGAGTTTCGTGCCACGGCCACTGCAAGGCAACCCCCGAAACTGACCTTATATTAGACTTCTTGTGTATCGTTGGTTCGTTTCTAACAATATTTGTGGCTGATCAAGGATTAATATCGCTGGTTACGCTATAAATCTTTATGTTAGTAAAATTGGTAGGTGACTCGAAACTGTGGAAGAGAAGGTCAATTTTAAGAGTAGGTCATTTGAGTTTATTGGAATATGCAAAAAAATTGGTTCTTAAAACATTACCTGCAATATTTGGCACAATTATTAACACAACTGGAAAAAATTGTACTAAGATATGAAAAGAAAATGTGATATATACAGGGTGAAATCTTTTATCTTGAGACATCGAAATATCTCAAGAAATACGCATCTATAAACGAAAAAAATTGTCCCTGATAAAAACTTTTTATTTTCGAGAGGGAAAAGCGACCCCGCCAAAATTTATACCACAATGGGAACCTATATTTTTTATTACAGATTCATTGTTGACTGTTCAAGAAATGCGCTTCCAAACGAAAAAAGATACAACGCCGTTTGAGATCTGCCGGCTATGGATAGAGGAGCACGGTGCTGAAACCGTTCTTGAAACTGAAGAACATTGAAAAGCACATTGAAATTGTTTTTTTTTTATGTAAGCAACACAACGAACCCAAACAAACCAACCCGTACGAATCAATCCAAGCAAACCGACTCTTTGTCTTCTTTATATTTCGTTTGGAAGCGCATTCCTTGAACAGTCAACAATGTCATTTTTCGCCAATGCAGCGCTATCTGGCGCGAATCGTAAAAACCTTTTCAAGTAAACTTACGTATTTTTGGATGGGGAATTTGAATCTGTAATGAAAAATATAGGTTCCCCTTTGAAATTTTAAAGTCCCCCCCCCTACCGTCCTAGGGGGCGGGGTAAATTTTTGCGGGGTCGCTTTTCCCCCGCTTTATATATATATA
>CAKNYM010048832.1:58811-80822 GCA_932195095.1 Andricus curvator
TATATATATATATATATATATATATATATATATATATATATATATTCAGTTTCGGTTTCGATTCCTTTGGAATAGAACCGAAGGGCCTATGACAAAGCCACCGAACGCGTCCTCGGGTTGCGGATAGGGGGTTCCTGTACCAAGGGTTTCTGCTGAATATGGTTACAATAATTAATAAGCAGTCGCGGACAATTGTCCAGGGATGGTCCCGAAGGAATAACTCCTAAGCGGTGGCGTAAAAACCGTGCCGAAAGCTGAATGGCACCTGAGTTAGGTGTCTCAAACGGTGACTCTGGGATACCGGGCGACCTCTCAGAGTATGCAGCCTTATCCTTGCACGCGGGGCTCTACAAGGACGGACTAACCCTTTCCCTAGCTGCTCGTGGGAACAACAATGAAACCACCAAAACACCAAAATGTTGTAGATGCGGTTCAAGACAATCGAACGCGCAGAGCACCCGACAATGGGTCGGCAAACAATGCCGATCAGCCTAGAGTTCGGGGTGCTACGATGCCAGCATTATCCCTGTTCGCGGAGGCTTTATGGCGCGTATGCACACTCTGTGGTGCCAGAAACACCCAGAGCTTCAGCACGTTTCGCATCAGTCTTTGCGAAATCAAGCCGACTACCTTGGGAAAAATGGATATGTACGCGGAGCGCTTCCCCAACCGCTGCTTTATGAAGCTGCAGACGAAGATGAGGAAGCGACATTGAGACCAACCGCAGAAAGCAGGCACCTTCTGAGAGATGATCGCAATTTCATTACTAGAAGGAACATTAATATGCAAGTTCCTCCTAAGCCCCAAGATCTGGCTGAAATGGATGCCTTCCTTCGTGGAGATATCTCGCAAGAGTCCGACCTCTGGACCATCAATTGCTCAGTTTATGGTGCTGCGAGAACTTTAGCTGATTCAAATCGAAGGCTGAAACCAACGATGGATCAAAAGACCAAAAGACGCTTGCATCAACTGAACAAGAAGATTGGATGGGCAAGACAGAATGCGTCCCGAGTTCAATGTGTGATTGACTACATAACATCTGGTAGACCGTTTACGGAAAAGGTTCGAAAGTTCGCCCAAGAACTAAGGATCTTGAATCACACACTAAACAAGTCAAAGCTATTGACAATCAAGCAGCATATTGTTGACAAAATACGGCTGTTATCTGACGCAAGGAGGAGAATACAGAAGAGGGAGAGATGGATCAGGGAGAATCAACAGTTTCTCGCTGACCCATCGCGCCTCTTCAGCGATCTACCTGTTTCTGTAAAAAATCCACCCAAGCCCAAGGAGGTAGAGACTTTTTGGAGAAAGGTGTACAAGATCCCGAAAACACTAGAGTTGAAAGAAGATACTGAAAATATCATCCGCTTCAAGGAGTTTTGCGACAACCTCATAAAATCTGAGGAGGAATGTCCATCAATCACTGCCGAAGAGATGAAAAAAGCACTTAGAGGCACGAAGAACTTTTCCGCTGCTGGACGAGATTGTATCAAGAACTTTTGGTGCAAGAAGTTTACTTTTACACACCAACATTTGGCCCGCATGTTCGACGAATTGAGCCTGTATGGCGAGAGATGTACGAACAACGTGGCTCGAAAAAAGGTGTAGCCGGCTGTCGAGAGAATCTGCTGATTGACAAGTGTGTCTGTAAAGACGCTGCAGCCCATCAGCGCGTCCTGTCAATGGCCTGGATTGACTACCGGAAAGCTTTCGATTCAACCTCTCATAGACTTATCACCTGTCTGTTGCAAAGCTTGAAGGTACATCCACACATAGTGAGATGCATAGAGAGATTGATGCCTCTTTGGAAAACTAGATTTACTATCTCATCTAGAAATTATCGTGTGACAACGAACAACGTCACCTTCCAGAGAGGCGTCTTTCAAGGTGATACCATGAGCCCTTTGCTTTTTTGCATCACACTTTTGCCTCTATCTCTCGCACTACGAAATTCTCCTGGATACCTCTGTGGCAACACTAATCAGCGCGAGCATAAGGTCACTCATGTATTTTATATGGATGACCTGAAGATCTATGCCTCTGGTAGAAGCAAAATTCAAACTGCTATAAATATTGTCAAGAACTACACAGGAGAGATTGGGATGGGCTTTGGCTTGGATAAGTGTGCCAAAATTTATCTGAAGAAAGGAAAGATTACTGGCGTTCCCAAGGACCCTGAGCTTGTGGATATAAGTGTTATCAGACATCTTAATACTGGAGAGACCTATACATACCTGGGCGTGCCCCAAAACCCCATTCAGGACGTAACATCAGTGAAGGAGTCTCTCCGAAGCAGATACAAGCATCTTCTTCGACAGATTTGGTCTTCCAATCTGTCGGCGTTGAACAAAGTATCTGCGACTAACATGCTTGCTGTCCCGGTTCTACTCTACTCGTTTGGGATAGTTCAATGGACGAAGAACGAGCTTAAGGCCCTTGATGTCATTACACGTAAGGTCATGCATATGAATAAAAGCTTGCATATCAATTCGTCAGTTCCGCGACTATATATTTCACGCCGTCAAGGTGGAAGCGGACTTCTGAATCTCCAGTGTCTTCATAACCGGATTGTTCTAAGTACAGCTTACATCGTTGCGAATGGCAGAGATCCTCTCCTAAGGATGGTCAGGAACCACGAGATGATTGGCGAAGGAGCGTTCCTTTACAAAGCCGCGGAGCAAGCGGCCGAGACCCTTGGCCTGAATTTTAACATCAGAAGTGAGGAAAGTGCATTACTTCATCTAGATGCTTCACTTCTAAAAACCAAAGTGAAGAAAGCAGAGGTTGAAAATTTTCACAAAGAGCTACTCGACAAGAAAATGCACGGAAACATTCACAGAAATGTAGAAAAACAGTCCTTGTCGAAGGAGCAAACTTTTGCTTTCCTCAAAACATCAGGGCTTAACTCAGGTACAGAGGGTTTTATTTTCGCATGCCAGGGCGGTGTCATTTCCACCTTAGCATACCGTGAGCGGATTTTATGTCAAGAAGTTCCCAGTGATCTATAGACATAATGCGGCCCTAAGAGTGCTTTATTACCATCTTTGTCGCTCTTACGGTGCTGGCCGCGACCCTGCCCTGCCGAATGCTCCATAGGAGATAGAGTCGATTGTCCGAAACGAGAAGTGCCAAATTTTCTGGAACTACGATTTTCGGGCAGCAGTCTCCGTTGCGCACTCGAGGCCTGACATTGTTCTCCAAGACTTCGAGAAACGAACTATATTCGTGATCGAATTCTTGGCTCCGTCCGAATACAACATCACTGCAAAGGAGAAAGAAAAAGAGGAGAGGTATCAAGACCTTAAAAGAGAGCTACAACGACTGTACCCAAAATATTCGGTACAAGTAATTGTCCTTGTGATAGGTGCTCTCGGAGGTGCGAAACTATCACTGGTTCGTAACCTTAAAGCCATACCCGCGTGCCAAAAATATGCCAAGGCACTTGCGAGATGGATGCAGAAAGCTGTCATCCGTGGGTCAGTTCGTGTCCTCAAGACACACGAGGGTTTCGCCGGCCTGTCGTTGTGATTTTGTCGTTGCCTATGACCACCCATCTCACGGTTGTGAGACGTGGCCATAGGTGTGATTTACCGCGGTGCTACTGGGGGCTATTGACATTTTGTTGGATGGCAGTTGCTCTTAGTGGGACCCTGCGGTGGTTGTTTAACTTTTTTTTTCAAATTATATATATATAACGTAGGTTTTTAGATTTAGAGGATTCGGGCTTTCAGCCCACTGCCGGCGGCGTTCGGAAGAATTTGGGACGAAATCTATATCTGGCGTCCAAGTGCCTGCTTTATTTAGGCATTCAGAAGAATACTCAGCTATTCTTCTGAAAGCCTGACACTTTTTAGGCTTTACAGGAAACCAGCCATAGAGTATTAAAACACATTAAATGGCTATTTAATATTTTTTTAAATTTATTTTGACGTTCATCTAATTAATAAAATATACTTTTACAAAATAATAAGAATAATAATTTTATGTCATATATTTAAAAAGTCTCTTAATTTAAGTTCATGTTTTCACAGGATTCGAAGGTAAAAATTTATTTTTCAATTTGCCTTATTATAATCTTATTAATTACAAATAATAAAGAAAAGCGTAATTAATTAAATAATCATTTGATTAGAAAATCTTTATATTAATTGAATAATATAATTAAATGATAAATTTATAATAAATATGAATAATAATTATAAGTATAATAATTATTTTTGCATAATTATATCCCTCCAGATTTATTTTATGAATAATTATTTACTACATCTAGAATACTTCATGGAGTATTATTCTTTACCATTATGTATTTTGATTCAGCAGTGAAATATCTTGTAATTCAATATAATGTAGTAGATGTTATTCATACCAATGAAATTCTGAACTTATTGGCCATTTATAAATAACATCAGTCTGCCATCAATCTTGAAGCGAGCAGTATAAGCGAGCGAAAACGTAAAAATTATAGGTGAGTGTATTGTGAACAAAATTGAGTTTGATGAAAAATTAAAAAATTCTATAATGAACGAAAAACGACTAACCAGAATATTTGGAGCGAAGATGAATTAAATAAAGTGAAAATTTTGCTTCAGCAGGAGTTAAATGCGGCTCACGGTGTCATTCAAGTTCACCTTATTGCAATAAATAATTGTTGTATTTTTTACATTATCGACCTCAAATTAAAGAGCAAATGTTCATTTTTATTAAATTTTAATAATAATAATAATAAAAATTAATACATTTACCATTAAACATGGCTATTTTACGTTGTAATATTTACTAAATTCTATAAAAAATGCGTTTACAGTTTAAATAATGCTTGTTGAATGATAAATTTAGCCATTTACTTTTTTCCGCGACCGAATTGCAAAATAAAAATACAATGTTCTCTTCTTTTTATTTAGATTCTTAGTGAAATTTTTGTTTTTATAAGAATCATAAGAGATTATCTACTTTAAATTAAAGGACAACTGTTCATTTGTTAGTAAATTTTGATTTTGATTTGTTAGTAAATGACTGAATTCACCATTTTACATGCAGAATTTCAACTTTGAACACACTTTTTTCGTGGAATTTAATCAATTTTAGTATTTCAAATTGTAAAATAATTAATTAAAAAAGTTTTCTCGTTTTTGAACGAAATCTAGGATTTCGAAACAGGGATGAGAATAACTTCCGAAGGTTGAGATAACTACACAATAATCTACAAATTAATCGGAAATATAATTGTATATATAATATTCGAATTTATTAAAATTTGCAAATTACAAAGTTAAAGAGTGATAGCTGATTTGAATAATTTTAAAAGAAAAGAATTATATTTCAAAATTGAGTTTAATTTTAGTTGTATTTGCTTTTTAAATTATGTTGCACTGGAGACTCTCGGGTAGCGAAACTCCTCAGCCAGATCTCCACCTTGAAATAAAGGAAGACCTTAATGACGAGTTTCTTAAAAGAAATTTAAATATTGAGAGTTATTAACTCATTGATTGAAACTTACCTAATAAATATTCCAATTTGTTCAGTATTTAACTCGGCGAGTAACTGTTTGGGGATTCGCTGGGTGTTCCGAAGTTTCTTTCTAAAAACTGGTTTTTCTGAATTTGATCGAAATATTCTTCTCGTTGACTGGGACAAAATACTGTACTGGTCCAGGGGTTTATTTGGTTAGTACGCTGATGTGGATTGTCCTTCTGTCATTCACCGTTCCGATGGTTGAGAATGAGGTTTTCCCAAGCACTCTATTACTGGGCAGGTAGGCTGAGGTCCCCTGCTGGTAGTTAGGTAATGACGTTTGACAATGGAATTGTCAAACAGAATCTTGGGGTTAAGTTTCACTTATTTAAAGGGATTTTGAAATTTACAATCGACTTCAGTTCGATTGTAAATTTCCGAAGCACAACACTGATTTTACTTTTATTCTTAAAATGGTATTTCGACTACTTGGAAAATGCTTTCCAAATGACCGGAGTCTATCTGATATTTCAATCTTAATTGGAAAATGTGCTCCAGGGGAGAGCTTCCGCCCGATTTGAATTTTGAAGATGGACTTGAGTTTTGAGCAGAACTTCCGCCCGCTATGAATTTTGTAGATCGACTGATGTTCTAATTCTGATCCTGGGTTTATATACGTCAGATTCCATTGTGGTAACAACCAAAAACTGGACACCCAAAAACTTGACGGCGAGGGGACGTAATAATTGAAATCAATTGATATCCAGATGTCTATATCTGAAGGCGTAGTACACGGGGGTGCCGTTCCTTGAGTCGAGGGAACTGGTCATTGTGCCACTCTCTTTAATGTTTCGTGGCTGATTTTTATGAGCTGCATTCGGGGATTTGTAGACGAGAAGTCATTGTATTTTAAAGTATATAGAAAAGTCAAGATTTCGAAACTGCTTAGTTAGTACTGCGGAGTTCAGATTATTGATTTTGTCATGATGGATAAAAATGTATAGGGGAGACCGGGGCGAGATGAGCATTCGGTGTCAAATGAGACACTGCATTTCATCTCAAAATATGTGATTTTTGTTGCTGTTCTTTTCAGAAACAACAGTAATAATGATTTTCTAATTTCTCGGAAAAAGAAAAAAATTGAATAGAGTAGATAAAGTAAAAATAAAAATGATTAAATTTTCAAAACATGAATCCTGTTATTCTATGATATCCTAGAACAAAAAGAAATGATTGAAAGTAACAGACAATATTTTTAAACTAAAGTTTGTCGTGAAGTTTATTTACCGAACTTGAATGTACTAATGCATTTATACACAATTAATTAATAAAAACAGGTAATATTGAAGTTCTAATCATAATTGTGATTTGGAGCGGAATGACCCGGGTTCATGGGGTGAGATGAGACGCTCTTGTCATGCTTGTCATAACCACTTTATGGAGCTGGCAGAAAAGTTTTTGTTCACAAGATGTGAGTCGTTTTGAGTGGAATTTTCGAAAATATATAAAGATTCAAAAGAGAGTTGCAGTAGTGAAAACTTACAAAAGAAAAACTGACATTTGTGGTTAGAAGAGTCTATGACAGTTATTGTAAAATCTGTTGTATAAAGAAATTCTAGTGTCAGAGCACCTGCAATTGGGTTTGTTTATAAATTTTATTTTTTGAGTTGTTTTTTCAGTGTATTCTATAAACAGTTTAACAATTATTTTTAAAAAATTTTAGAAATATGTTATAAATGAAAAATTTCAAATAAATGTTTATTCAACTTTAAATTAGAAAAGTTATTATATAAAGGAAAAATTTAAATTAATTAACCATTAAATGCATTCATACTGTCAAATATTTATAAAATCCTTCCCCTAAGTAATCAGACTTAATTATACCTTACAAAATTATTTGTTGAACATTTTACAGAGTATGAATTGGTACGAATAATCATATTGCTCAATCGTGAAAACAATTATATTTTGTCGTGATACTCATTTCCATTCTCAGAATACTTCAAATAATTTTCTATGTGTACGAAAAACACGAAAAATTATCTTCTATTAACAAAAACTAATAATTAGTTGAGGTGTCTCATCTCGCCCCAATACTTGTCTCGTCACGCCCCAGAGCATGGGGCGAGATGAGACATGTGCACAAATTATAATTCTCATATTTTCATTGCAATTGCTATTTTGAAAAAAACTTCGTCTTTTATGAAATTGATACATGAAGGTTCATATAATGCATAGAACCACTTACATTTTTAAAAACTACTATAGGTTTCAACTATTTCACTGAAAATGATAACTATGCTCATCTCGCCCCGGCCTCCCCTATGCACGAGTTTGTGCGTTTTTATAAGTACATGATCCTTTTCTATCATACTTAATAATATAAATTATAAGTAAGTCAGGCTTTCAGAAGAATAGCTGAGTATTCTTCTGAATGCCTAAATAAACCAGGCACTTGGACGCCACTTTCTTAAAATGAACCAGTGAAATCTCACTGGTTGAAATAGCCAGAAGTGTGTCACTGTCAATCAGTGAGAATTCACTGGTTCATTCAGTAAAGTTCCGGCACTGGTTTAATCAGTGAGGTTCACTGGTTTCTCAGTACCAGTAGTCATCTGGTCGTACGCCTTGTCTGCCAGCTGGTTAGGTATGACACTTATCATTTATCACTATTGTGGTAACAGTTGAAAAATTATCTTTCAAAAACCGCACTTTACAAGTGGCCAGGGGCCTTCCCACTCTCAAACGAAATATATTATATCCCCTGTTTATTGCAGCCAGGCGCCAAATATTTATAAAGCAAAAATTAGTACAAAATAGGGTTCGTTTTCCCTCGAGAAATGCCAAGACCTGACCGGCGACGCGCGCGTACCAGACGACTGAGGGTTCATGTCTTGCCCGCGTGGAGCGCTATATCACTGCTTCAATCTACACTGTTAAAAAAATCTGATCGAAATTTAATATACATGTGAGTAAAGTCATTTACACATACCGTACATTAATCTTAATATACCATCATGTTGTAAAATTAATATACATGTATATTAAAGTCGGTAAAACAGAGTGCGTGAAAACAACAAGGTCTTTGATTCCTTCAGATCCTGTCAGATATTAAAAAATAAAGGAATAACCTTGAATTCGTCGACTTAATTCCTACTTACAATTAAAGTGCAACGAACGGGTGGAATTTTTTCTAAAATTCGCTGTGAATGTTAGAATTTTAACGTGAGTACAGGTGCTTGGAAATTAGGTTTCTTAATTATTTGTTTAATTGAACTTTTCTCTTAAAAACCAGTGTAATTTATATTTATCTAGGAGAAGATATTATGTTTGATTATTTATAATTGAAAATTGCTGCCAAAATTGTTTTTAATTTGTGTAAAGTGCAAATATCTGACTTTTCGGATAAATGATCAATATGCGGTATATGAAATTTAATAAAATAGTCTCTTAATGGCGATTTCGTATAACTAGATTTTAGATTTGATATACAAATGTATATTAAATGTAAATTAAAATTGCAAACATTTTTAACAGTGTATTATTTAGCATCACTGGTATATTCAGTAAGGCTAGAGTAAGAGTAATTCAAAAAAAAAGTTTGTTTAATTGTTAATAATTTTTTTCTGAAGCTCAGCGTGAATCGGACTTTTGTAACTTCCAGCGTTTCGTTTATCAAGGGAATTTTGAGCAAGGAAAGACTTCTCGCGACAAAAATGCGGAGAAAACTGTGATAAAGTTTTTGGGAAAATTTCAGATCAAAATATTCAATAGTTTAGGAGTAGTTATGATTTTAGTTTATGTCAGCGCTGGAGCTTTCGAGTGTACTATAGAACTCTGGGGCTTGCCGCCGTGACACGTTCTTGCACTAATGATTGATTTTGAATATTTTTAAATTTTGAGGCAAAAACAGCTAGAAAATTATAAGGTTTGTATATTACTTCTTTCCTTGTCTATAATTTAATTCTATAAAATTCTACTAATAAAAATTATTTAATTAATTTAATTTTATAAATTTTAAAAACCTAATTTATTATGTTCTCTATTAATGTTTCAATTAAAATAATTCCACAACAAATTTTGCTATGCAAGATAAACGAAGTAGAAATTTTCTTTCACTTCATTTATTGGGAGTTGATATAACAGTAGTAATTCCTAATTTAAATAGAAAAATTATTCAAATTTTTACCTTGTTTTTGCAAGTTTTTGTTACATTTCGCTCGCATTTACTTTCGTCTCTGTTTCGTTTTCTACTTCGAAAAGCTTGCGGTATATTTTCCATTTTAACATAAAACGAAAAATCGCTACTTTTTTAATTAATCATTTTTATTTAGAAAAACATATACAAATTAGATTATATATAATCTTTACACTCAGATGTGCAATATCCAGTGAAGAGTTAAGGACTAAATTGGACTAAATGATCTATTTTAATTTAGCGTGTGCATATGTTTGTTTACAAAGCGAATGTTCAAGGTCGCTTCAAAGTTAAACCGAATGGAAGTACACCATAGTCTCGATAGATGAACAATCTCGGGGGTTGCCTGAAAATAACCTTGTTCATATAGCGCGTACAGCGAAACGTAAACAGTCAGGGCCGCCTCAACCGTTTCGATAATATTGCGCAATATACTTGACTGCGTAGTAGTGCAGTGCGTCCCTTCAGAGGCGGAGTCGCAACCGTCTCTCGCCCTGCCCCCTGAGGAACTGCTGGGACCAGCAATAGGGTTGTTTCGCAATTTTAGATAGCATAATTTTTTAATACATAATTTCAATCTAAACACAAGGTGCGTTCTAAATTTTTTTTCTGTTCCGTCATTCAACAGAAAGAAAATATTGAAAATTGAAGGCGGGAAAACACTTATTCAAGTTGCTGTCACGTGGGTGTCACGTGACTCAGAGGTTCTCATAATTATCAATGTGACGATGTGGCTTTGACGGAAACTAACTAAACTTATGATAAAGAGGTTAGGCCACCTAACCGTTTCATTTTCACTCCTCGTATTTCTGAACTTACGAAGTGACAATTGCTCTTAAAATACTCCAATACCATAAATATATCTATTTTCGGTAGATTTCCGCTATTGGCTTTTACGAAACAATCCTTCGACATTTTTTAAACAATATTTTGCGACTTCTATTTTCGAAGTACAGATAACCAAAACAAAACATCGGCACAGAAAAAGATACTTGAGAATCACTGACACATAAGCTGTGATTGGTGGAAAATCCGACCCCTTTGACGTCAGAGGGGCCCTCCAATCGACATCGTGATAGAAAATTCATATTTCAACATTAAATTAAAAATAGTAAGCAGTACGTAACAAATATTTTATGCACGTTTTTAAAATTAGAATTTCATAAAATATAAGCTCCATTCATTGGAAAAGTGATATCTGACTTTGGAAACAACTATTCTAGGAATTCATATAACGCGTGCGATCGCGCGTTCAAATAGTGAGACTCTGGTGTATAAACATTAGGTGTACATTAGAGTATGTATCTTAAGGTTAAATCTAAATAAACCGCAAAAATACATCATTGAATTGTTATTCACTAAAAAATGTAATTAATATCGTATTGTAAGCAAAAACTCACTACCGCGAGAACGTGTCACGGCGGCAAGCCCCAGAGTTCTATAGTACACTCGAAAGCTCCAGCGCTGACATAAACTAAAATCATAACTACTCCTAAACTATTGAATATTTTGATCTGAAACTTTCCCAAAAACTTTATCACAGTTTTCTCCGCATTTTTGTCGCGAGAAGTCTTTCCCTGCTAAAATACCCTCGGCTTTCGGCTTTAATTTGTAAACTAAAAAAGCTACAACTTTTTATATAGAAGAAAAAAGATGCGCAATAAAATTTCACATCCAGATATGTCCTTTAAAAATCAAAATTCGAAAATTTTGTTGAAAACCTCCAGAGGACTTTGTATTCGCACGCGAAAATTGTATGTGCCCTTATTGCATCCGGACACTCAATTAAACCTGAAGCCTCAAATAAACCTGAAATTAATCAGAATGGCACGCTATAAAAGTAAACCATCTGACTCTCAGAATGTTAATGAAAAACAAAAATGCTCAAAAAGTCTTTGAAAATACTTAATTTTGCCATTCCTGTTTTGTCAAGTATTATACTTTTACAATTAGGATTATAATTTAGAATAATAATCGTAAAATTTAACAAAAAAATTCAAATTTAAAAAAAAAAATAAATAAATTTTGGAAAAACTTTGCATTTCTTAAACAAAACTATTCTTCCCTGTCATGCTACGTTTAATGGGTTAATATTGTACATTATTGTTTTACTTTACACACAATCAGATAAAATCACCCGGAAAATCAAAAATTGAAAACGTTTTTATGTGCTACAGGTGTTTCAAGTGAGAATTAAGCGTGAATATTTATAGGGTCCCTTTCTTTAAGGCCAATGAAACTAACCATTATGAAATTTAAAAAATTTGAAACATTTTTTTAAAAAAAGTTGCCTTCGCCAAAAATTCCCTGTCTGTGGAGAATCATCCATATAAGAAAAACAGATTTGAAGAATTATGACCCACGACACGATTTTCATATTAAATTTTGTTTAATTAACTATACTAGAGGAAAGGAGAGTACGTTGGCGGGCATAAAATAAAAAGTGTATTCAGAAGAAAAACATACAACTGTAAATAATGGAAAAATATGCAATAAGTAGCTCAGTATCTTAGCTATAGTGAGTAATGGCAAACTGAAAGAAATAATTCGACGATAAACGCATAATTCTGGTTATACCAACCATAATGTATTGCTCGCTCAGCTACAGCGATACGGTTTGCGTATTTTAGCCATACTATAATTGCTGAAGCAATATTACTGCTTGAGTCATTTGTTTCAATAGATATTTCTAAACATAAGATGGCTGTAGTAGAACGAATTTGTACGGCTGCGTCAGACAGAATTTGGTTGGGCTAAATCAACCATACGCAGGACTGTCTGAGCTGCTCCTCCCGTTGAGATCTAAGCATACCGTTCGGATGGTCTAATGTTATGCATGTCTGATATACAATGCTAATGAGGGTCATGCATTCTCCATACTGCAGTGCACTTAAAAATGATTTAAAAATTAGATTTTTTGGTACTTTTGTTATTAATAAAAATATAAAACTATAATTTCGTTGGAAAGTATTTTTCATAGATATAATATTAATTTCTAAATAATAATATAATATATTGATTGAAAGAAATTCACTTTTGGGTTAAAAAATGGAATTTATTTCAATTTATTAATTATATTATGTATCTGTGAAAAATAGTTTCCAATGAAATTATAGTCTCATAATATTAATAATAACGAAAGTATCTATAAATCATGACGTGTTGCATACACAAAATTCAAATATTATTCTTAAGATACAAAAATGAAAGGCAAATATATTTTAAACACAAAATTTATTTAGCAATTGTTTATAGAATAACACAAACATGGAAGTGGAAACTAGTATTTTTCAAAAGTTTTTAAAAATACCCATTACATGTACAATGAAATAAATCTTAAAATTAACGTTGGAAGAAACGCATCATTTATACAATAAAATTTTGCACAATTCTCTTCTAATCTGAATTACTGAAAAGAAACCACTTATTTGCTCCTTAGTATGAATTTCTATACTGACTAATAATTAGTTGAAATGTTCAGTAAAGCAAATTAGTGGCTAACTTTTCACTAACCTAGACTTATAGAGATCAAAGCCTTCGTTGCTCATATTCTTTTAAAGAATACTCTTTAAGTGAGATTCTTTGGAAAATCTCTTTCAATGATTTACGATGAAATCTGTATCCAACTTGTACATTTTTTACATTTTGAAGGTCATCATCATCACGAAATCGTCGACACTTTCCCAATTTTTAAATTTTCATAAATTTTTCGATGGAGCTTGGAAGAGAACGATGAAAATCAAAAGAATCTGGAAAGAAAATTGAAAAATCTGGATTCGATACAAAATTTGTAATTTAAAAAAAACGAATTCGTGTATTTCTTTTTGAATAAACGTACAAATTTAAATACTCGTCATCTTATGAAACATTTTTTTCCTAAATCAAAACAATACGTGTCACCTAATTCCTCTAAAAACACAACATATTTTGTCACTCAAAAATTCTGCTACTGAAAGTGTGAAACCTGCCTGATTTGAAATGCATTCGGTCAGGGGAATAAAATTGTTTTTAATGTTAGTTAAGGGGAAAGTCCGTGAAGCCTTAAAATGAAAGTCAATATTTATATTGACAAAAGGTAATTCGATTCAAAAGGTACAAAATATATTCTTACATTTTGTAACGTTTCTGAAGGCTTAAGAGCAAGAGTGTCATTTTCTTTTTCAAGTAGGGAGGACTTCCACTTTTGCCACTTGTTAGTGAAAATGGCTATAGGCCCAGCCTTATTCATAAATAACTCTGGAATGAATTTTGGAGTGAGGCATTCAAAAGCCTCTTCACTGACCTCATTCGCTATAAATAATAATCTACAGTCTACACTATATGTTTACTTTTTGCTTCGAACTTTACTAAACGTGAGGTTATGTTTGAAAATTGCATGCAATAAAACATATTTTTGACACATAATTAATAACACTTACCATCAAACTCGGGTATAAATTTCACCAGATTCTATTCTTGTAATTTATTTTGCACGAAGTCATCCATAATTAGAATTAAAATGCACAAAACTGATAAAAATCAGAAGCCTGAAGACAGAGCGACTCAAGCCGAGTCAACGCGCACCTCACCGGTTGATCAATCGCGCACAAAAATAAAAAAAAAACACGGTACAATACATCGATTGGCATGATCCTGATCGATTGGTATGTCTGAATCAATATCAGGCAACCAGCCGGATGCCCAATGCAATACTTTAACGCAGTGCTGGTTCAAATAGATAGTTGATAAAATTAGATGTTCCATACGGCCGTGAGACCGAGGCATAGAATATGCTTGTACCTGCATTGTAATATTTAGATATATTAATCATATTGGTTATTCGAAACTTTTCTCAACTATCGTTTTAATCAAACTTTTCATGCCATATTAGGCTTGATGATTTTCTTATTCGTAGGTGATAATGCTCAAATTCGTATGGCTGAGACAGCACAATTTTCTTTCTAATTTAGTTAGAAATTTTCAAGCAAACTCGGATTGCTACTAACCTTAAACTATTTCTTTCAGTGCAGATTTTTAAATGAAAAATACATCAAATAGGTCAATTTTAGGTTTTATGCACCCGTGTGGAAAAATTTCGTGGCAGTCTTGAATCATGCTAAAGCCAGTACATTTTTGCTCAAGCCTGTCTATTTGTGCAATACTAGCCTAGCGCTACACTGGTGCTGTCTAGTTTTGCTATATGTTTGATTCAAACCTTTCTTATGTCTATTGCCAGGCTTGATGCTATCTAGAAGTTTGTTACGAATTTGAATATATGAAGACTGTCCAGATTTTAGCTAGTTTCTAGACAGAATCAGGGTTTGGACTTAAACAAAAATTACAGAATGATGATTAAATTCTTTAATATACGAACTGTATTCTTAAAAACGATTTTTTTAGAGATTGATCAAAAACATTTTCTTTCAATTAAATTATATGGTAAATATTTAATAAATTTATATTCAATTTATAATAACTATAATATGTATAATGTTACGTATTATATTTCTAATATTGCAGAAAATCAAAATTTAACATAAATGATTTATTTAATTTATTTTAATTATTTATTGATTACGTAAATGATAATTAAGCCTAACGTATCAATTATTTGAAATAATAAACAATAATTATTTCGTTGCCAAATCGCAAGTATAATCATATAAACTTTATTATTATTAATGATTTATTCACACATCAAGCACTTTTAATGTTTAAAAATTGTTCATGTTTTATGACAATAAATATCACGATGTAATGAATTGAAATACATATCTGCCAAAAATGAAATTTTTTTAAACTTTTAGACGGCTGAGTGTATCAAGGCGACGGGACAAAGTTACAACATAATATGAAGTTACACATCAAAAGTTCGACACCCGGCGTATGTACAAGATTTGCGGAAACTCATTCTTTTGTGTACAAAAGCGTTTTTTTATATTCTTAATTAAATACAAAATGTATATTTTAGACTTTTATGTAATAAACAATAATTATATTATGTTATTATTAATTATTTTTTATCAAAATAGACGATCTGTCCAGACGGTAGTCGATCCGAGCGTTACATCCCAGTCTAGCCGACAGTCAGCCTGTGGGGCGCCAGTGTCGACTCAAGGCGGTCTAGACAGAAACAGTACAGCGCCACGAAATTTTTACACACGGGCACCAGCGTCAAGTTACCCGCCACTTCAGGTGATTTGGCACACCACTATTATTGCTTTACATTGCAATACATTAATAATTAATTAAATTACATCATTGAGGTTAAAATTTCATAGTTCACTTGTAATAAGTTATTTTAATTTCAAGTAAATATAGAGGTAGCATAATGCATCAATAACCATCACAAACCCACACATAACCTGACATGTGATTTACATTGTTTTCCACTGTTTTGTATAAAATCGCATGCGATTTAACCTCTCTGCCAAATCACCCGCCAACGGGTTTTTCATTAATCAAATACTTTTGGCGTAAAAAGTTAATTTATTTAACGAAAATCTTCTTTATAATCATGAGTGTTACGAGCGCCGGAATCTCACCCCTCCACCCCACTACTAGCCTTGGGCCATACGTGACTCTAGATCCTCTAGAATACCTAAGCCATAGTGTATCGTTCAGGCCAGGCGCATATTAAGTTCTCTTCTAGCCTCAGAGAGGGGTCTCCACCATCCACAGGTGCAGCGTGACGCAGGATCGCCCGACCTTTTTCAAGATCTACCATTTTTCTTTCGAAGGGAAACTGAGAGAAAATTTATGACCCCTCGGAAAAAAATTCCAATTGGAAGGGCTCGGTTCTGAATTTTGAACCTGGAGGACCCTTTTTTTAAAGGGTTCCAAGCGTCTCGAATCAGGTAAAGGATTTTAACAGTTCTGGGTCACAGCTGAGTGGATCCGACCTATTGGCCTGGGATCGCCAGTAGATACAGGATCTACCTTTGGAGACCCCTACCTTAGAGCAATAAAGACGTCCTGAATTGCTGTCCGCAATTCAGTTCTCAGTAAAAAATACATATTCATTATTTACCACGTAACATAAGCTTAAAAATTAAATATTATAAAAGTGTTGGATTAATACTGATCATTACCTTTTAGTCTCCAGAATGAACTTAGGGCGGGGATGGAGAAGAAAGAGAACCAAACAAACGAAACAAACGCGAATCAGGGTTGAAGATTTACAGAAACCGGAAGTGCGAATAGATTTTCAGAATAAGATAAACGAACGCATAGATAAGGCAATTTGGGAGCCGCTTGAAAGGAATAAAGATATAGAGGGCGCGTGGACTTTATTACGGGATACCATTGTTAAAAGTGCGATTGAAGTGTGTGGTAAGGCAGTGCTAGGGAGAAAGTCTGGCGATGCGTGGTGGAATGATGAAATTGCGGCAGCCCAAAAAGAAAAAGAAAAATCGCACAAAAAAACGCTGAACATGACAGGTCTTAGCGATGATGAGAGAAATAGGCTCAAGAATGATTACAGACACAAAAATAGGAAAGTTAAACGACTAGTCAAAGAGAGTAAAGAGAAAATCAGAACAGAAGAAGAGAACAAAATACAAAACTGCTTTGGAGGATTAATGAAACTACTATATAAACAGTTCAAGGAAAGTAAAAGTACAGAGTTTGTCAGCATGAGAAACAGCAAAGGTGAAATGCTATATGATATAGACGGGATAGTAGACGCTTTAAAAGATTATTTTAAAGAACTATTAGAAGGTGAAGATATAGGACAACAAAACTGCGACATAGAACATAATGCATTAGAAAACCCAATTGAAAAAGTCTGTGTCACTGAGGTCAGAGACATAATAAAGAACTTGAAGAACGGTAAGGCTGCTGGTGCAGACAGTATTAGCGCTGAAATGCTTAAATACGGTGGCGAGTACATGCCTCACAGGTTGTGCGAATTGATCAATTTGTGTATCGAGACAGGAAAAGTCCCAGACGATTGGAGAAAAGCGATTATCGTACCAATATACAAAAGAAAGGGAGACAAAAGCAACTGCAGCAATTACAGAGGTATCAGCCTACTAAGTACCGTAAGTAAAATATACTCAAAAATACTTATTCGTAGGGTAATGGAAATCACAGAAGAAAAAATATGGGAAGTCCAAAGTGGATTTATGCCAGGAAGATCATGTACAGATCAGATATTTAGCCTAAGACAGATCACAGAAAAAAGCTTGAGAAAAGGAAAGAAAGTTTTCTGTGCATTTATTGACCTAGAAAAAGCATTTGACACGGTAAATAGAAGTAAACTTTGGGAAGTTCTTAAAAAGTACGGAGTAAATGGAGGGCTCCTGCAAGCAATAAAAACAATATATACAGGTAGTAAAGCGAGCGTAAGGGTAAACGGGAAACTGAGTGACTGGTTCGATATTACGCAAGGCGTGAAACAAGGATGCGTTATGTCCTCGTGGCTATTTATCATATTCATGGATAAGTGTCTAAGAACTGCACTCTTCGGCGAAGAAGGTGTAGATCTCCAAACAGTTAAGGTATGTGGGTTAGCTTTCGCAGATGACAAGATTGTTATGGCAGAATCAGTCGAGGACTTGCAAAGAATGTTGAATAAACTTCATACAAGCATGAAGGACATGGGACTCAAAATTAACGTAAATAAAACAAAAATCATGATGTTTGAGGGAAAGAGTGAGAAAACAATGTGCAACATTGTCCTAAATGATGAGAGATTAGAACAAGTTGACAAGTACGTATACCTAGGTAGTCTATTCACTAGCGACGGAAAAATAGATGGGGAGTTAGATAGGCGCATAAATAAGGGTAATCAGGTTATCGGTAGAGCAGGGTCCATCCTAACAAATAAAAACATATCAAAAAAAGCTAAAATGGCCATACATAATTCTATATTCGTACCGACTGTACTATACGGTAGCGAGACATGGAACTGTCAAGAAAAGGAAAGGAGTAAAATTAACGCGATCGGCATGAGACCTCTGCGCATAATATGCGGGAAAACACTGATGGATAAAGTCCGAAACGAGACAATCCTCAAAGAATGTGGTGCAAAAGAGACAATAGTTGACACATGGGAAAGAAATCAGTTAAGATGGTTCGCAAATCTTGAAAGAATGAAAGATGAACGACTGACCAAACAAGTGTATAAAGGTAAAGTAAATGGCAGAATGCCCATAGGTAGACCGCCGAAAGAATGGTTAGAATCGGTAAATGAGAAATTAATCCGAAGAGACGTAAGAAGCCATAGAAACACAAGAGCTTGCATGAAAAAATGCATGGACGTGAAGGAAGCTAGAGTAGTATGCCAGGACAGAAAAGTGTGGCGACAAATAGTTTGTAAACAGAGTGACAATAGAATGAATGAAGCCTGAAACAAAGACCTTGGATTCTAATGGGCCCAAGTGGGGAACCATACATAACAATTTTGTGAGGCTCTCCACTTGGGGTGATCGCTAGAGAGATTGATCAGCAACCTGGGTCGGAGCAGTGTTGCGGAATAAACATGTCATTTGAATAAATGACACGATAATTCCAGATCAATCTAAAACATATATACCTAACACCTATATACCTATCTACTTTACACCTATATACCTATCTAACTTGTACCTATATACTCTATACCAATACACCCATATACCCAATACTATTTTCCAACCGAGCAAGTCACGCCTACCCCGAAAGGGAAATGGCTTAATGGTATAATAATAATAATAATAATAATAATAATAATAATAATAATGTAAAATGCGAGTTATTTAATTTATTAAGTTCAATTCCTCTGAAATCAACCAAAAGTTAGCGAAATAAATCCTATACATAAACTTGCAATAAAAATGTTTTTGAAAAATCAAATCATTGTTGATTTTTATTCAATTACATTATATGCAAGAATTCAGACGATAGAACTAATTCCATTAATTCATATGTAATTAAAACGGTTTTATTTGGAAATCAATGTGTGATCTTTTTTAATTATACATGAATCAGTGTGCTTTTATTGTCAGTTTTTAAATAGAAGTAGCTAAATGAATAGGTAAGGATTTCCACAGCGTAAAATACTATTCTCGATAATTTTCTACAAACTATATCAAACATTTTTAATTATTTGTGATCTACTTTAGCATAGTTTTCTCCCGTAGCGTATCTAGGGTATGACAGGCAGGGCTCGTGCCGTGGGCGCCGTTATCCCTCGTTATCCCTAGATACGCCACTGGTTTCCCCTGATAAACAAAAAAATTCGGTCCGATGTACTCTAAAGGGTTAATAATAATAAATTTACTATAGAGTATAGTCCACGATCTCCATATAATTCCAATGAAAAATCTTGATGGACTTTCTTAACCACAGTACTCGTAAATAGATAACCAAGTTGTCTGCATATTAATCACAAAATGTCAAAAGTAGTGAAGCTCAGAAATCGACAAGCATTCGAGAAAAATTAGCATGCCAATATGCCTTCCACCATAGAAGCTCGTAAGCTTTAGTAACTAAGATTTTCATCCAACCTTCTTTGATTCTTGAACGCTTTGAAGCAAGCGTTTAAGGAGTTATATCATTCTTTTTGACACTCCATTGTCTCAAAGTTATGGTCATTTTTTAATTCACGGCTTCTACCAGCGCACATCGATCACTTTAGAGAAGTTTTAATGTGTGGGCGGAAAATTTAAAGAATATATATATATATATATATATATATATATTCTGATTATTAAGCTGTGATTAAAAGAAAAATGGTTTAAAATATTCTAAGGTTTTTAGGGATGTTGGGCATAATCACTCCGGCTGTTCCTTATGCTTGACATTGTTTGCACCCCCCACCCCCAATCCTCTTAACCATCATTCCTCTTTCTCTCTACATTTTTCCTGCACCTTCTCCAGTTTTGCCCTCCATTTCGCATTTCGTCTCTTGACAATATCCCTTTCATTCCTGGCCAACACAGCGAGATATCGGATCACTTTTTTAAGTCGAGGGTGCTGAGACCTTACACCTCTTGAGAGAGGGCTTCGGTAGGGTGATCGTGGACCTGGAAGAAGGTCGAGTCGAAATCAAGCCACGAAGAAAATTAAAACGACGAACCAAAGGATTTCTGAAAGGAGCATTGTCGCCTCCAAAAACGCCTGATATTCGTCCATTCCTAACATCCCCGCTCGACTTTTTCTTTTCTTCAAGTCATCGGGGCTTTGCAAATATCCTGACACCCTCTCTCTTAACGCTCAAACGCTGCCACCCACCTTTTTCCTCTTTCTTTTTTTATCACACCAACGATTTCGATGCAGTCTTTCTTTGCCTTACCTTAGTGAATCGCGTCAACGTTTTTTCAATTTTCATAACGAGAACTCCTCGCGCGTTTGCCTCGGTAGCACTTCGTTAGAGATATTTCTGACGGATGAGAGTGTTTCTTAAGGATACCGCCATTTCTACTTCGCAGACAAAGGGTGTTCCACAAATGATAGTCCACATCGTTTTGAAATATAACGGAAAATTTTAATCCATATATAGAGTTCGTAAAGTAAGGATGAAAAACTGCAATTATTTTTATAATTTTCTCGATGAACATTAAATTTGTATTTAGGTGAGTTGCTTTGTACAACGATATCGAAAGAAACAGTGAAAATATACCGTAAAATACTGAAATTTATCATTTACTGACAAAGAATTTTGGAAAATTTGTATTCTAAATATAAATTTTTAATGAATCCGAAGTTTGTACTAATATAACGAAAGTGCTCCATAACATGCAATCAATTGTGGTAACCTACACTGTACCCTATTACAGCTGTAATAGGCTATCTAAATTTATAAGGATATTTCAGGTTTCAAGAGTGACTCGTTTGTTCAAATGGAAATAAGTATACGTTCACACTGAGAAAAATGGATTATACGAACTGGATAATAGAATTAAAGAATAATACACCGTATAGAAAAGTATATTAGCGCGTATAATCTATAATATTTTTCTAATTTATGAAGATGTTACCAAATATAATCTCTAGATGTTAAATTCTTATAATCTTCAGGCAATAAATTGTAACATCTCAGATTTTAAAATATCCAGGCGTCTGTGTAGTCTAAGATGGTACGCCGCATCGTGGCGCGTGTCACATATCCGTTCGCATTGAAACACGTAATAATTAAGTTATAAAATGGTTATTAGTGCTAAATCATACGTGATTTAGATTTTGAAAATCGGTAAGTTTATATTTCTTTTCATTACACATCACTGCCACTTGTACAAGTAAAGAAACTTAGCCTCCTTTACTTTCGTTTTTGTAGTCTTATGATAGCCACTTTTCTGCTTATTGTGTGTTTAAAAAATTGAAATTTGTTTTCAGTTCTACTTCCGAGCTCGTCTATCAAAATTTGGTATACGTTTCTAAATACATTTGCAAAA
>CAKNYM010048832.1:103837-126360 GCA_932195095.1 Andricus curvator
ATATATATATATATATATATATATATATATATATATATATATATATATATATAATTAAAAGTTTGTCATAAGGACAACCGCGGGCTTTCGCCGGGAGTCGGTGCTAATCTGAAAAACTGCAATCGCGCCCAGCGAAATAGCGGTAAAATTTCAGCTGCAACCACGTCTCACGACAGTAAGATAAATAAATATATATATATATATATATATATAATTTAAATATATTCCGAAATATGGTCTCATATTCTTCATATTTTTTGTATTCCCAAATATTCCGATATATACTCTATATTCCCAAATATTCTTTAGGGAATATATTCCTGGTACACACAAAATCAGAGTGACTGACCCCTCGGGGTGAGATGGGAGGGCCGGGGAATGAAGAGTTAATGAGCTGAGGTACATTTATGAATTTACTTTTTTATTCTAATCCCTCGTATAGTTATCTACTGAAGCTATAGAATTTGTTCGTCAATACACGTATGGCTATGATGTGTAATTTTGGCTGCCATATGGAGAGATATCTCAAAATTCTACGCATATGTTTATCGTTGTAAGGTATAACACGAAAGTGAAATAAACATCATATGAGATGAAATAAAGAGAAAGAGGCCGGGTGTGAACATAGCCACAATAACTTAATTTGAGTAATGCTAAGGGTGTTATATAATTTGTCGTTGAAATCAAATGCAAATAGGAAATTAGCCTTGCAAATAGACTTTCCTATGGGGCTATAACGATCAAGAGAATCGTTCATGGAACACCTCGAAGAGCAAATAAAGCGTGTTATAGAAGCTTCTTTTCGAAACTTACAGCCACCAAATTTTCTTGAAGTTTATTCGAAGCATAAGCTCTTTAAATTATGTTTTCTAGGGGCTCGCTTGATCCCTAGCCTTTTCTTTATTATCGGAACGCTGGTGAAATGTCGATCGGCGTCTTTACAGCCGCAATACAAATGGTACTCGTATCCGGAAAAAGGTAAAGGTACCGTTGCTGCCAAGGAAACGGTGATCTTGCTTAACAACCATGACAGAAATAATAAAATGCAGATTTTGCTCCGGAACTTTCTTTCGTTACAGGTTAGGGAGCACAATCTCCTCCTGCTCCAACGACTCGGCCTTTCACGCTGGCACTTTTACCTTTAAGAGCTAAAGCAACTTTTTACGACTATTTAAAGTTCCATGACTTGCTAACGAAATGGTAGCAAAAATGCGTTTTTTTTAATCATATGCGTGGCATGTGTATGTTTATCTTACTATATGATCCTTTTTAATAATATGGAGTCACCCGTAGGGACAGATAACCTGGTAAGCGGAAAAGATGAGTTCTGCAGGATTGCTCTAATTTGCCTAGAAGTCACGTGTACATGAAATACTCGGAAGTTTTCAGTGCATTATTGAGAATTGGTTCTTGAACTCCAAAATTAATTACTGCAAAATTAAGTTTTTCCAATGTTACAAGATTTTTCAGGGGTCAGTTTAGTACAGTTTCACCAGTATTTAAGAGCTATATAAACTACTTTCACTAGCAAATTAATACAACAAATTATTTGTGTCTTCGACGTCCTTATGAATATTGTTGCCTTCATTCGTCACCCTGACATGATTCGTCCCAGTTGACGATTCTTTTCTAAGTTAGTTGGTCTTTCCAGAAGATCATAAATAAACATATTATTTAATATTCTTGATACTACTCGTGAGTAACTGTAGTATATTCAATAGTAACGATTTACATACCCCGTTTCGAATCGACACAATGGCCAAAAAGAAGCAGTGTGTTAGGTGTAGGGGGATGTCCGGCACTCGCAGCAGAGACATAATATTTTCTCACTCTGTTATTTACGACTGCTTTTCCTAATGTAGCGGCGCAATCGTTCATTTTTTCTGTGCCACATCTTCACAGGAAAAACGCGTTGCCTGGCCTCCGGGCACTAACGATGATATTTTATTCATGAATAACCTTATATACTGTGCCTACAGCCTAACCTAACTTTGCGATAGTCGAGCTACTAAATAAAACATCCATACGCGCGTCGCCCATAAATTTGTACGCAGCTGATAGATTTACAAGCCACCCTCACGAAACTGATATTTAAATTAGTCCAACTTCGTGGAGTTGTACTTCTCCACCGAATCCGTTGAAAGTCGCTTTGCTCCAAAAAATATGTAACTCTTCGCACGACTTTTGAACTACATCGCTCATCCAATTACGTTTACCATTCCTCTCAATAGAGTAAATACAGAAAAAAATGCATTTGGTTGGATTATGCTGCAATGTTTTTAAGCTACTAAAAAAAAAGCAAATTCATCCTGGGGCGTTGTTTCTCGAATGCACCCACTCAAAAAATCAAAGTTGTCTGATGTAAGTCTAACTTAAACAGTAGTTGATAGGGAAAAGATTTTTGTTGGTGGAAAGAAAGATTTTTTCACGCCCTTTCCATTGATCATAATTTTTTGAAAAAATAAATATTTTACCCTCGAAAATGAAGGTGAAAAATAAATTCGACTTTTTCATAGAAGAACCCTTTTTAATGCTTTGGGCTAGAAAAAAGCTTGTTTTCTATAAGAAACTAGAGAATAAAAAGCAAAATAAATTTTTTTATTGGTAAAAATAATCTTCTAGATTTTCGTCAATGAAAAATAAGATTTTACTCTTAAATCTGAAGATGCTTAAAGCAAAAAACCAAGTCTTTCTTTTAATCCTGAAATATAATTTAAGAAAAAATCCTTCTATAAAAAAGTCAAATTTATTTTTGACCTTCATCTACATACGTAGGTCAAATATTCATTTTTACAAAAAAATGGTTACGACCAGTGAAAAGAGCGTCAAAAATCTCATCAAAATTGCAGTCGTATTTACATAAAGCATCAATATTAGCTAGTCAAAATTTAAACTAGATTTATGTGCGGAGTGTTGTATTCACCTTGGTATTCACGCAGAGCACGAAGCCATCACGTAGGGTACTTTGGATGATCTTTTGAAACTTTGAAATTTCACCAGCTAGTTTTGAAATAAAAGTGAAATTACTTCATCGTCTGTTCACCATCAAATCCTAAGCCCAGCTGATTTTCTTTACAAAAATCTTCTATATAGTAGAAAACGGCGTAGACTTTAGGAGTAACATTTTTGGGTTTAAGTATCTAATTTTAAGAGCTGCGATGTTTTTTTTATGTTTAGGATGTAAAGTAGGACCAAAAATGCAAAGCTCGCTGTTACAACTTCGTGAAAATATTCGAAATATTTGCCACGCTTCAACCATTCTAACCTATATTTACTGCTAGAACGCAAAGTATCTACGTTGTTGAGAAGCATTTTGTATAAATTCCCTTTCGAAGCAATATTGATGCTTTGTGTATATGTAGCGTTATAAACTTATGGAATTCCTTTCATATTTTAGAAACGAAAAAAATTCAAAATAAAAGAAATGCATCCAAATTCTCACAATACAAATTAATATGCATTCGAGCGAGACGATACGGGAAATAGCCCAGGTGGAAAATACAGTTGCCGCCGGAGTTCCCCACCGGCGCAGTACTGGCCCAGTACTGGTCACCAGTACGGATAAACGGCAGTTCGCCCAGTAATGACAGGCGGTTGGTTCCACGATCGGGGCAGTACTATGCCGATGTTATAAATATTTAAAAAATGAAAGAATATGGTTCATGTGTTCTAAAATTTCGAAAAACTATAAAACTATGTTGTTTTAACTTTTTTGAGCTGTCGCTTATGAGGATGGTTTTTTCATTGACTTTTAATTCTGTAGGTATAATATAATGTTTAAAAATGTAATATATGTATTCATTCTAAGCAGGACAATTAAGGTTTAGAGACAAAATACTCGTAATCAATTATTATTTATTTTTTAAATACCTTTTTTCTTATATTATCTTTAGAGTATAGTAATAGTGGGTGTTAAAATTTAACAAAAAGTTTAAAATTGGTACTTTTGTAATGATAAATAATATTCGGACGATATGCAGTCGTATGCTGATAAATGTGTGGTCCTAAAAATAATTGAATGATTTTTTATCATTTTTAAAATCAAGTCCAGCATTTTCGCATGCCAGCGGCATGGCCGTAGCTAGGGGGGGGCATTGTGGGGCAATGCCCTAACTTAAAATACCAATGCCCTACCTTAAAAAATCGATTGACCAGATCAGATCAAGTAAAATTTTTACTTCCACCCTACCTGTAACCACCGCTGCCCTACCTTAAATTCAACTCTAGCTTCGGCCCTGGCCAGCGGTTAGCACGCCAGTCCTAGCCAGTACTGGCCCAGTACTGGGACTCCGGCAATCTGTGTTGGGCCAGTAGTGCGCCAGTGGTGTATTTCCACCTGGGGTAATGTGAGGAAGGAGGTATAGATTTTTTAGATACATCTGGAATTCTCGTGTTATTAATTTAAATAACATGTTTGTTCCGCAACACTGCTGCGACCCAGTTTGTTGACCAATCTCTCTAGCGATCACCCCAAATAAAGAGCCCCACAAGGTCGTAATGTGAGGTTCCCCACTCGGGCCCAGAAGTATCCAAGGTCTATTGTTTCAGGCGTCATTCAATCTACTGACACTCTTTTTATGAACTATTTTTCGCCACACTTTTCCGTCCTGGCATACTTATCGACTTTCCTTCACGTCAATGCACTTTTTCATGCAGGCTCTCGTGTTTCTATGGCTTCTTATGTCTCTTTGGATTCAGGTCTCATTCACACATTCTTACCATTTTTTCCGCGGTATGCCACTGGGCATACTGCCATTTACTTGACCTTTATACACTTGTTTCGTCAGTCCTTCATCTTTCAATCGTTTAACATGTCTGAACCATTTTAACTGATTTCTTTCCCATATGTCAACTAGTGTCTCTTCTGTACCACATTCTTTAAGGGTTATCTCGTTTCAAACACCATAATTTTTGTTTTGTTTACGTTAATTTTGAGGCCCATGCTCTTCATGCTTGTATTGAGCTTGTTCAACATTCTTTGAAAGTCTTCGATTGCTTCTGCCATAACAACCTTATCATCTGCGAACGCTAACCCACGTACCCTTACTGTTTTGAGATCTACACCTTCTTCGTCGAAGAGGGCCATTCTTAGACACTTGTACATGAATACAATAAATAGACATACGGACATAACGTATCCTTGTCTAACACACTGCATAATATCAAACCAGTCACTCAATTTTTCATTAACCCTGACACTCGCTTTTCTACCAGTTGCTTTTATCTCCCTTTCTTTTGTATATTGGTACGATAATCGCTTTTCTCCAATCTTCTGGGACTTCTCTCGTCTGGATAAATAAATTTATCAATTCACAGAGCCTGTGAGGTATGTACTCGCCACCGTACTCAAGCATTTTAGCGTTAATACTGTCTACACCAGCAGCCTTACCTTAATAGTTCCTTAAAAGAGTCTTATAAAGCGTCTACTATTCCGTTTGTATCATATAGCATTTCACCTCTGCTGTTTCTCATGCTGCAAACTCTTTACTTTTACTTTCCTTCATCTCTTCAAATAATAGTTTCATGGTTCCTTCAAAGTCGTTTTGTATTTTTTGCTCTTCTTCTGTTCTGATTTTATCTTTGCTTTCCTTGTCATCTATTCGCACTTCCGGGTTCTGTAAATTTTCAATCTTGATTCGCGTTTGTATCGTTTTTTTAGTTCTTCATCTTCTCCATCCCTGACCTAAGTTTATTTTGGAGACTAGAAGGTAATGATCACTATTGCATTTAGAACCCCTCATGACTCTTGTATCTTTTATTAGTTTCCTTATTCTTTCATCCACAATAACGAAGATAATTATACTGTGGCTATTTCCTTTACGCCAGGTGTACATGTGGATCATTTTATGTCTAAACCAAGTATTTGTAATAAATGGTCCCTTTTCTAATCATAGGCTAACTAATTTTTCCCCGTTATAATTTTTTCTTTTTGAATCCCGAAAATTACCTTGTATCCTTTCTGTATCTGTATTCTCACGTTGGACACGGACCCATCCATTCATATCTCCTAGCAGAATGATTCTTTCACGATGATCGCAAGTACTTATTGTATCATGTAAAGTGTCCCAGAAGACGTTTCTGACTTCTCTCGATCACTACCAACAGGGGCGTATGACGCTATGATGAATAATCTTCTGATTCTTACCTTCATTCTAGACCACAACAATCTGGAAGATACAAAATCATGATCTTTGAGATGCTGTCTTGCTTTTTCATTCTTAATCAAACCGACCCCTTGACTACCGTGTGATTCACTATCTACTCCTGACCATATTTCAAAACCGTCTTTTAATACCCCATTTTCTATGTTTCTACTTTCGCATCCCTTTTTCTTTGTTTCATGTACACATAAAATATCTAGCTTCCTTACGTGCATAGTGGCTCGTAATTCTCTTACCTTAAGATCATTCACCCCTCTAGCATTCCAAACACCCAGTCTCCATTCATCGCCTGAAACTCGACCTTTACGCTTACGGCGTGTATGCATTTCGTCAATCAAAGTTGCAGGCCATTCCGAGGCTATTTTATTGTTTGTGTTATTCATTGTTTAGATTGTACACCAAACTACCACCTTTATGCGTGAAATTTGTTTTGCAAGTCGAAATCATGTCCAAGTTAAGTAGTGATTCGTCGTATGGTGAAGAGTCTAGTTGTAACGTCAGTCCCACCAAAACTTCTGTTACTGTAGAGGGGGGGGGGGACTGAGGACAGAGAATGGAAATTAGAAATTCAGAGAACATATTTTCAAATGCAAATACTGTAGGAGCCTTACGAATACTATTCAGCAGTTTATTCCAAAGCTGCCTTTCTCTAATTACAAAGTTTTCTGCATTAAACATGTTCTGTGTGCAGGTATTGCCATAGTACGACCTTTATCACACAGCCAAGGTCGACCTGGAAGGTTCATATTCTCCCGCAAAAACATTTCCAATAAATATACAGGCTTTTTATTTTTGAGGATCATGTACAGCAAATTACCCATAAAATATTGTTTTCTCTTGGCAACTGTCATAAAACCAGCTCTTTCTCTAGACTCAGAAATACGATTGCATTTGGAAAAGTTATAGATAATGCGGATGCAGGCATTGAGAGCACGTTTAATTTTGCAATTAAGGTCATTAGAGATTCCATCATATACCACACACACATAATTAAAATAAGGAAGAATCAAGGCTTTTACAAGGTGGATTCGCGTCGCTGTAGGCAAAGTGTCTCTACTCCAACTAAGTCCTGTTGAATATCAAACCAAGATCATTGACAGAATCAGATAAGTCAATCGCAAGACCATTCTAGTACAAAGGTGGGAGGGAATCCAGGACTTTAGATGGATTATGAGTGGAGGATCCAACTAGCAAAGCATATGTCTTTGTGGATTGAGTTTCAAATCATTAGATACTGCCCAGTTGTAGACGTTATTATTATCTTCCTAAAACATTTGAAGTAGATGCCTGAGGGCATTAAGAGGCCCAAAAAGATATATTTTGCTATCATCAGCATTAAGGTGATATTTACAGTAGCGTAAAACCGCTGAAAAGTCCCATGTGAATACATTAAACATTTTGGGGCCAAGTATTGTGCCCTGGGGAACACCACTCATCACCTCATTCCAGTCAGAGCGAAGAACATCACTGTTTGCTACACATTGTAAGCGATTACTTAAGTGTGATTTAAACCAATTAATGACACTGCTGGAGGTATTGAGATTTTTTAATTTTTTGATTAGAAGGTCATGGTTCACCAACTCAAACGCTTTGGAAAGATCAAAAAATACAACAATCGTTACTTAATTTTTATCTATTGCAGCTTTTAAATCAGCACTAAATTTAAGGGAAGCAGTGATGGTACTGTGCTCCCTCCGGAATCCAGACTGGAAAGGATCAATCAGGTTATCTTTATCCAAATATTCAGTTAGCTGGTTATCCACTTATTTCTCAAGAGGCTTGGATAATGCACTGAGGCTAGAGATAGGACCAAAATCTGTTATAGCTGAAGGATGAGTGATCTTAGGAATAGGGCGAATCAATGCTTGTTTCCAAATATTGGGGAGAATCCCACGCTGTAGAGAACAATTGTAAATATGAAGTACAACCGGAAGTATCACACAGAGAGAAAGTTTAACCATTTCAATCGCGATACCATCAATACCGATAGCCCCCGAGGTTATCTTGGTAATTACTGGAAGCAGAGTGGATAATAGAGTAGTATCAATTGGTAAAGGCTCAATCAAGAAACGTTTCATAAAGTCATTTACCAGGTAGTTCTGATCAAACGTTTGACTCTGAGAAGGAATAATTCCAAGCCGCAGAAGGACCTTCCAGATATTTTAATCCCTATTCTTGTTAACAATTGCATTATAGTTATATTTATTTTTAGATTCCCTTATCTTAGTTTGAACCCGATGCCTGAGGACACCGAATTCCTTTCGTGTCCTCAGTAATGAATCTTGATAAAGCAAAATATTATTCAATTGAAGTGTTTTTTAGATTAGTTGAAGATATTAACAAAAAGAAAAAAGACTGAAATTAATTAAACGGAAAGTTGTTACCATTATAAAATTTGTATACTTTTTTAATTCTTATCCAATATATAGTGTATATATTTTCTTCTCAAAATGAATTTGTTGTACTTATTAATAGAAAGGTTATACTGAGAAAAATGAATAGTTGGGGCTACTACCTTTTTATTAGTAAAGCATTCATTGGTTCTTACAACTGTTCAGTAAGTAACACCGACTAAGCAAGTAGTCGGTTTAGGAAGTCATTTGTAGTACTCGTGACTACTATCGGCGCAAAAATTATAGGCATCTGCCTTTGAAGCTTAACAACTTAGCCAAAAAATGCTAGAGTAATAAGTAAATATTAATTTGAAAGCTGAAATTGTTCCACGTAAATGAGCTTGAAGACGTTAATGTAAAAAAATTTTTGTGCTTTGCAGACTGAAAAATGTAAACAAAAGTAAGGAATTTCAGGCACATTTAAGAAGGGTAAAGTTTAGAACATTATTTATTATACAAGAGGCAATGGGAAAAATGTGAAAAAATTCATGAATATGAGGAAAACATTTGTGAATAAATTGCTGTGGACAAATTTGAGAAATAATAAAAATTGTTGCTTAAAATTACAAAAATGTACAACTATACTATCTTCAGTTCTCATGAAGATATTAAAGCGATTCAAACTCCAAACTGTAACGGGTAGGCTCTGTAATTATTTACAATCTCCCGGAAGGATGTGATTGTTCTCTTCTGACCGGCAGCAAAAAAAATTCACCCTCGCTGGTTTCTAACACTTTCCAACAGAAAAAATGTCCGAAGATATCGCGATTTCCCCCAAAAATAAAACAATCACATTCTTCCGGGAGATTGTAAAAAATTAAATAACAAAATTGCTTTACTTTCACATTTACATTATTTATTGTTGTTGAAGTTTATACTTTTTACGTTGGAATATATTCGATCTTTATTACCGTGACGAAAGTCAATTTCCCGGACGCAGAATGGGGTCGTCTCACATTCTTCGATGGCCATTGGCGTAGGCGTAGGCGGTTACACTGCTTGTAGCAGATGTTTCATTACAAATTCTTCGTGGTGCATTTTTAATGCAATTATATAATATACATTCAGAGGTATCATTGTGCTACTTCGTAATGCAAGGTAATCGAGAATGTGAATGCGACAGGTAACTCCAAGAAAATCGAAAAATTAATTTTGTGTTCAAAATCGTGTTGAGGATTTATCCATTTTTTCGAAATTCGTCTTTTTTGGTTGAAATGAACAATATAGTGGACTTTTTTTTTCTTTTTTGGGTCGAAATAGAGCGCTTTCGTTCCAAAACGTATCTTTTTTGTGAAAAAATGTCAATTTTTAGGTTGAAAATTCAACTATTTGGGTAGAAAATGAATCTGATTTTGTTCAGGATTCAACTATTTTGTGGAAAATTGATCTTTATTTGTTGACTTCAACTGTAATTGATTTCATATTGAAATATTTTGTAGTTGAGTAATATAAAGTATTACATTTTTCGCTGATAATTCTTCTATTTTGACGAATTTTCCACAAAACAGTTGCATCGTCAAACTAACAATATTATTTTTTAACGAGAGAATGATTACTTTTCAACCAAGTAGTTGAAGTTTCTACCAATCTGGTGGAAATTTTAAAATAATACATGATTTTTCAACCAAGTAATAACATTTAGCACCAAAACAGATGCATTCACAGCAAAAATTAGGAATATTCAACCAAAAACATTAAAGTTTTATCAAAGTGGTTCTACTGTCAAGTAAGTAGCACAATTTTCAACGAGAAAAGAGAAATTTATCAAAAAATCCGAATCCTCAGTAAAAGTGAGATTACCCTGGCGAAAGTATCGGATAGGAATTCCTTCCGAACCAATCCGAATCATTCCGGAATCTGTATCTGAACTAATCCGAGTCAATTCGAACCAATCCGAAAAAAGTTCTACATTTCGTTTGACCCAAATCGTTTAAAAATTAATCCGACTCAATCCGCTTCAATCCGAACTCCAAAACGAACCAATCCGAATCAATCCGAACCAAAGTTTCAATTCAAATGAATCCGAATGAATCTGAATTCCGATTGATATAGACTAAATTTTCAATCCGAATGAATCCGAGTTCGGATTGAATTGGATTCATTTTGATTGAAAATCGTGGAAAATATGACATTTTTTACAAAAATAGATACATTTTGTAACGGAAGTGCTCTATTGCGACCCAAGAAAGAAGAAAACATTCCAATATATTGTCCATTTCAATCAAAAAAGACGAATTTCGAAAAAATGGATATTTCCTCAACGCGATTTTGAACACAAAATTAATTTTTCGATTTCCTTGTAATTACCTGTCTCATTCACATTCTCGATCACCTTGTATTTCGAAGTAGCATAATGATACCTCTGAAAGTATATTATATAATTGCATTAAAAATGCACCACGAAGAATTTGTAATGAAACTTCTGCTACAAGCAGTGTAAACGTCTACGCCTACACCAATGGCCATCGAAAAATGTGAGATGACCCCATGCTGCGTCCGGAAAATTGACTTTCGTCACGGTAATAAAAATCGAATACATTCCAACGGAAAAAGTATAAAATTTAACAACAATAAATAATGTAAATGTGAAAGTAAAGCGATTTTGTTATTTAATTTTTTAGAATAATATTCAGCTTTATTACAACCTTCTACGGTAATTAGAACCTGAGAACGTGACTCTGTTTATTATTGTTTATAGGAGAATAATTTATTATTTTATCTGGAAGTAAAACAGGGAGATCGGTAATTTTTTATATTATCATTTTACCATCGGTCGGTAAGGTAGGGAGTCATTTTACCATCGGCCAGGAAAACAGAGAGGTCGGTTATTTTTTATATTATCATTTCACCATATGTCGGTAAGGTGGGGAGTCATGTTACTATCAGTCGGTAACACAGGTAGGTCGGTAATTTTTTATATTATCAGTTCACAATCGATCGGTAAGGTAGGGGGGGGGGGCATGTTACCACCTGTCGGTAAAACAGGGAGGTCGGTAACTATTTATATTATCATTTTACCATAGGTCGGTAAAACAGGGGCCGTCGATCATGCACATCTCCAGCCACAGATCGAGCGTCATTTGCTATATCAGGAGCCTACTTTATCAATTGGGTGTAAATATCTGATGACGTCACTCAGTACTTTCTGCCAGCACTAATATCAATGTATCAGCAGTCGGTAATGCATTTGTCGACCGGCGAATTGATTCTCAGTCTGCCCGTACCTTACCGACATACAGTGTGTCGCCCCAGTGCGTCCTGGACGCGCGCGCGCTGGTATTCCCTCGACGTCCACGGATGTTCCTCTGTTTCTACATGTGTCATGCGTCTACCTTATATACAAAAGATTTGGGGCTTCCCCCTATTTCTACAAGTGTCGCGTTGAGATTTTCTGCGCTGTTTCAAGTAGCCTACATTTTACTAATATAAATTTTCCGCGCTTTAACTCATTAATTGGCGAATCAATTCAAATCTTAGCAAAATTAAGTAAATGAAACGAAAAAAAAATCTTACATAGTAACTTAAACTAATTAACAAATAATAAGAACAATGGTTAAACGTTAAAATTTGATTAATTTTTTTTTCATAATTTTTTTACAATTTATTTAACATTTTTAAATTCGACACTATTATATTGTCCACCTAAATATTTCGATTGTCGCTTCTCAGCAGAAGAATTGACAAGAATTGACAAGTTCAGAGGGTAGTTTAAGGTTACCAAAACTGTTAAAGTATAATGTTTCATAACCATTCTTTTTAAATGCTACCCAATGTGTACCTGGACCATCTTTATCGTCAAGGTTAACTATGGCCGACTCCTTTCGCCGAGGTCCTCTAGCAGGTAATTCATTTCGCATAAAGACTCCTCCAAAATATGGAATCTTCAGAGTCTTAGCATAATTGATTATATCAAAATTAGTTAAGGCACCATCTGGTATCTTCACGGTAAGTTTTTTTTCTCGAATAAAAGTTTTTTAGATGCACGTTTTTTAGCTTTAGGACCACGACCATGAGGACATGGTTTGATATGAAGACCCAGTCCTTGTCGATAGGATTTCAAGTGTAGCCCTTTTCCAAGAGCTATTTCCTCCATCGTCTTATTATGACGTGCAGTCTCTTGAAGTTGATTTTTAGCTGCATTGGAATCATTTACAGCTTTTGCAACACCAGCTGCTCCACCAGCAAGAGCTCCAAGTGCGCTGAGTCCTACGAATATTGGAATCAGTGGTAAAATAGCACCAACTTTTGAGAGTATAGGAAGAATACGAGGTGCTCTCACTTGACTTCTACCTCCAGCTCTTTTAATAGCTTTTCGAGCAGCCTCCGCAGCAGTTTTAATGACAACTTGAGCATCATTACTAGAAGACATGGAATCTTTAGCAGCATGCACAATTTTTCTCAAAGCTATTTCTTGAAAAACTTTTTACTCTTCCTCTTATTCTTCCTTAACCCCATACCGAGTTTTGATTTAACTTTCATGATGTTGGTTATAGCTAGTGCAGCTGCTTTTTCACCAATATCAGAGTTTTCAGAAACCACACGTTGCCACGCTTTGTCAGCTAGTATCCTATCTGCAACGTTTCTCGCTTCAATATTCTCTCGATTCTTCGAATAAGCAATATCGTGCTCCTTACAAGCAGCGTCCAGTGGGTTTATACCTGGATCACCTCGTTCTAAACGTTTAGCTAACTTAGTACCAGGTCCAAAGTACTGGTATCCTGGTAAATGTAATTCGAAGGGTAATTTGTTAATAATAGTATTAATTGAACCTCGACCTCGACGTTCCTTGCTGGGTACAAGCATTCCTCACTCTATGAAGGTCAGTTTGCGACTGACTAGAAGTCTATGTAAGCTCTGTATTTAGAGATTTCTCGTGTACCGAGGGAAACGGATACTGTATTCTCGACGAGCAACTTCATATCAGTATAATATAACAGACTGGATAGATGGTCAAACTGTTGTTAACTGTGTGAAGGCTCTCTTTCAACTGATCCAAAAGCTATATAAGCGCTGTATTTATAGCTTTCTCAGCAGTCAGTCTCGAGCTGTGGTTGAAGCCACAACTCATTATAATTGTTCTCGAGGGAAGTGGATACTGTATTCTTAACGAGCAACTTCATATTAGTATAGACTTAAAAAGCTCGGGAGGCAATCCAACTGATGATAGCTGTATGAAGGTTAAATTTCAACTGATCCAAAAGCTATATAAGCGATGTACTTATAACTTTCTCGTTAGTCAAGGTTAAAGTGAGATTCAAGACGCAACCTGTAAAAAATCCAGTCGCAAATATAGACTCCCTCGTTGAGCCTGGGCAGAAGAGGGTGAAGCGCCATGGTAATCTATTATCAGACAGCCTTCGTGAAGTTTTTTGTGGCCCATCAAATTGTGGTAAAACGAACGCACTGCTTTCTTTAATTCTACATCCAAATGGTCTCAGATTTGATCATATTCATCTTTACCCAAAATCTTTGCAACAACCCAAGTATCAATTCTTGGAAAAAGTAATTAATGATTTAGATGGCGTTGAGTACTTTCCATACAGTGAGCATGAACAAGTAATTTCACCTACTAAAGCTGAACCAAACTCTATCGTTATCTTTGATGACATCGCTTGTGAGAAGCAGGACAATGTTAGAGTCTTCTTCTGCATGGGTAAACACGTCAGTGTTGACTGTTTCTACTTATGTCAGACGTATGCTCGCTTTCCTAAACATCTAGTCCGTGATAATGTTAATTTATGACTTCTTTTTCGGCAAGATGATAAAAATCTTAAACATGTGTATGATGATCATGTAAATAATGATATGACTTACACGCAGTTCCGAGAATTATGCTCAGCATGTTGGAATACAGATAAATATTTTTTTAGTTTTTTTAGTGATCGATAAAGATAGTAATTTAAACGAGGGTAGATATAGAAAATGATTTGACTGTTTTATTATTCTATAAATATGATTGCTTGATTGTAAATAAAGTTAGTTTTGTGTGAGATACTAAGGTATAAACATGTTCTATAAAGAGCAAGATGTGCTTCGTCAAGTAGCAAAAGCAAGCGATGCTATTCGACGGATACACCGCATGCTAAAGTTAGGCAAAGGAGCTGCAGAGAATATTCTTAGTGAAACTTTTAAACCTATAGTTACACCATTACAAAAGTTATTAAATACGTTTGATATACCAAAAAGGAAAAATAAATATATGAATAATATGATTGAAAAAGATGACGATGAAGATGAAACGGAAAATGATAATATTTCCTTCATGACTGCTAACGATGATCAAGCACATGATGCAACTTTGGCCCAAGAAAATGATGAACCTACTGAAAATTATGACGAGTTGATAAATAAATTTATTGGACTATTAAATAAAAATATAAAACAATATTTGGATATGGTTTACGGTGTACCAAAAGCCAATGATGGAACATTTATAATTGGTGATACACCAATCAGCTTTGATGGACAATATATCAAGATTGGTGAAAAATTGTATCCGAAAAATGCTGGTTTGTTTGAACTCTTATTCAAATAAAAACCTGATGAAACTTATATAAGCCAGGATGACCAAACAACTATAAAGAAATTCTTATTGCTACAAATGCATATAGGAAGAATTATAGTTCCTGAAAACCCATTCATTCGAATAATACTCTAAAGTATAAGAATATTATAGCGAAACTTTTTCCACCTAAGCGATCATCAACAAGTGGAGGTTCATTAAAGAAAAAGAAACGATTAAAGAGTTCAATACCTCAATTTTCATTAGCAAGAAATGATTCCAGGCCAGACTACATTTATTGGGATGATCCTAACGAGCTAGTTGACCGTCTTCGACTACTCACAGAATCTCAAGCAGCAGGAAATAAATGTCATAATAATGAAATCATTTCAATCATCGATGAATTGTGAGAATCTCAAATCATATATTAAGAGATTGAAGTTCACTAAAGCGTCAGTATTAAAATGAGTATCAACGTGTTCGGACATCCTCTGAATCGAGCTGCGTCCGCAAATCATGGACCTTCTGGTATTGGTTTTAAATTTACGATATCGATAAGAAAAAACTCTGTAACGTTCAAGATGCTGAAGAACAGCTTGATGCTGCTAATTTGTGACTTGTGCAGCGTATTTTCGAAGCGAGACGCGAACGTTTTATCAGGTTACGTCATCTATGCGTAATGAAACTGATAACAATAATATTATAATGAAAATTCTTGAAGAATCAGTAAATGAGAAATTAAAGAATTTACAGATTAATGCCCAACAAGAGTTTTCGCTACGCAACCCTGAATTCATTGCTCAACTAGACGCTCGACTGAACGCATTAGAAAATGAACGCAAAGAAGGAGATAGTAGTCACAGAGCTGCATAAACCTGCAAGAAAAAATTATCGACGTCGTTCTGTGATAATGCGTGGTATAGATGAAACATGACAGACTGACTTGGTTGAAATGTTACCATATTCTCAAGAGAATAAGAGTTTCAAATACCTGCTTACTGTTATCGATATATTTTCAAAGTATGCCTGGGCAGTTCCTGTGAACAGCAAGAGTGGATATGATGTTACTGGAGCCATGAAATCCATGCTTGTACAGAGATGAGTTCCAAAAAACTTGCACACAGATCAAGGCAAAGAGTTTTACAACTCGTAATTTAAAGCTTTAATGCAAAAGTATAGCATTAAACTGTACTCAACTTTCAGTAATTTCCCTCACAACAAAATGATATCCTTGGCATATCCCTACGATATCTCGGCAGGATATGTGATATCCTGAAAAATGTCCCATAAATCTCCCGGGATATCCGTGGCATATTCCACGGATATCGAGATTTCCGCTCCGGAGGATATCGTGACAGGATATCCTAACGATATCCCGCACGGAATATCCACAGGATATCCCAATACTATAGTAAAATATCCCACGAATATCCCGATATTATAATAAAAAATTCTGCTGATATTATAATATATTACTAGTGGATTTCCATTCAAGAAATGAAAAGGAATATATAAGAACACCAATTTTATTGCTTTTAAGACATTTTTAATGTTTATTTTACATGTAATAGGTATATGTATGTATATGAAAGCTCGCTGGAGGTTAGCTATGTATATCCGCGGATATCTGTGGCAATGGATAAAACTCATGAAAAATTTGATACCATTTTTATGTCCATTTAATTTATTTATTTTTTCATGTTTTACATTAACTTTTTATGAATACCTATTTCAATTTTATTTATATTACTATTTGAAAAGCAAACCTTAATTCCATCCCCGTACTGTTCAGCGATGACTATTTCTGTTTTAACTAATTGCTTTTATTTTTCATTTTATTGAATAACAATTTTTATTCATTACTTTTGTTACTAATGATTTGATTTCCATTGTAAAACCGATTAAACTCATTAAACTATACATTTATACATTTTGTGCACTTTTGAGGTTAAGTTGAGTGTAATGTAGAAAAAGCCGAAACTTCTAATATATCTTTTTAAACCTGCAGCTTGCATGCATGAATTCATTAAAATTGATATACCTACTAATGTAAAATTTGTTTAGCTTCTTCATGATTTTGCCAAATTTTGATTTAGTTCTATGTTTATCTATTGTACGTTGTACGTTCTACTTAAATCTACACATGTACATATAGAAAATCATAATAAATACATATACCTATACAATATTATCTGCATTTAAACACGGAATAAACATGTAATCATCTCAAAATTGTGACACTTGAAACAATTTTGCAAATATAGTAAAACCAAAGTAAAACGACCTATACGGTCAACAACAAGTCACAAAGTGTTGAAAAAGACAAGACTGAAAAGTTATGAAGAGATAATATCTTCGATTCTTATTTGTAGCTCCGGGAAAATATTTTTTTTTCTAAATAATTATGAGTTTGTTTATTTAAAGCACAGAGAGTATAAATTATTTGCAAAGGGTACATATGTGAATTTTTTATAATATTATAAAAAATTATATAATTAGGATATCTTGGGGACATCCTTGGCACATCCTGCATTTTAAATATGGGACATCGCAAGAATATCCTAGGATGTCCCGAATTATGGAATTTGAGATATCCCGGACTTTAAAAATTGGGACATTAATGGGATATCCTCAGCATATTCTGAGATATCTTTGGGACATGCCAAGGATATCAAGATTTCCGTCCCGTAGGATATCATTCGTGATGTCCCTGGAATCTCCTGGGATATGCCTGAGATATCGTGGGAGATAAATGGGATATCCCACCGATATCCCTTGCTGTGAGGGTTAAAAGCATCTATTACTAAACGATTTAATCGCACACTCAAGAATAAGATGTGGCCACAATTCAGCTTGCAAGGTAACTACAAATGGTTAGATATCTCACCTAATCTCATATTCAAGTATAACAATACGAAACATCGAACAATTGGTATGAAACCAAAAGATGTAACCACCCATGATGAGGAAGAATTGATGCAACGCTTCCAGAAACGAAGAAACATTATTTCGAAACGTCAAAAATTCAAAGTTGGTGACAAAGTTCGAATCAGCAAATATAAGAACATTTTTAAGAAAGGATATATACCCAACTGGACAACTGAAATATTTACTGTGGATGAGATCATGGCAACTAAACCAGTAACATATAAACTAAAGGACTATCAGGATCAACCTATCGCTGGAGGCTTTTATCAAGAGGAACTTTTAACAGTCAACTATCCAGACATTTACCTTATGGAGAAAGTCATTAAGAGACGTGGAAATAAAATCTATGTCAAATGGCTTGGGTTCGACAGTTCACACAACAGCTGGATAGATAAAACAGACATGTAATAAAGTTAAACTAACGATAAGCTAACGTTAAAGTAATGCTAAAATAATGTCAAAGTAATGTTAAAGTAACGTTAATCTAACGTTAAAGTAATGTCAAAGTAACGTTTAGCTAACGTTAAAGTAATGTTAAGATAACGTTAAAGTAACATTAAGATAACGTTAAAGTAACGTTAGGCTAACGTTAAAGCAACGTTAAGCAAACGTTAAAGTAACATTAAATTAAGCTTTAAAAATAATAATAACTATTGTTAAAGTATAATTTAGCTAATGTTAAAAATTTTTTTATGGTATCAGATGTAAGGTTTTATTGAATAAAAAAACATGAAATCTATATAAAAAATCTCTCATTTATTCATGTTTTTACAATCATCAATCCCGACAATGTTTTTCATCGACTTATAAACTATTCACAATATGTCCGTCGATTTATAGGTTAATTGTTTACATCGGTATCATTATCCTTAACCTTATAATGGCCCCAAGCTAGCGTATCAGTGCTTTCAGGCAAAATATACCGTTTATCATCGAAGGGGCTTAAAGCCACTTTCAACTGTTTAACCGTATCAACTTGATGAAGAAGTGATCTAATGATATACTGCGTTCTAGTTTGAATCCCAGCATTTTTGAAGCAGTCAACGTAGTCATCAAAGTTTATCGATTTCTGTAGAACACCTGATTTTGTACCTTTGGCTTTCTTTACAAAATCTTGACCATTCACGCGCATGCTGTACATCTTACTCCTCAAGCCAACAAATTCAGTAATGACCTGTCCACTGCACTCATGTTTCATGAGGCCTAGAACTTTTTGTTGACTTGAGGCATACCGTAAACGTTATTTACAGGATAATCGGATGTGTCAAATTTGTTGATATCTTGTTTCATATTCATTTAAATATCGGGACATTTAACTTCATAAACTAAGCTATCAATGTCTGTGTATAGCAGTTTACATTTTTCACAGTATTTGTTAAGCATATAGCCCTAATGGAAGTCATAGATCAAGGTTTTCGATATTTCCAGCATACTAAGCCCAACATAGATGAGTTTGTTCATCGAAACATCAGTCTTCCTAAGTTCCACAGCCACTACATCTTCATGGAAGATTGCTCGGCTGTGGAAATTAGGTCTAGATATGAGGGCTTCTGCTCCATACTTACCCTCCCACTTTTGTTATGAGTTTAACATCTACATGTTTACGCACATTCTCCATTGTCTTACCATACATAGCATCGTTCATAAGTTTAAAAAGGTTTTCCTCAAACTCATTGTTAGCTGCAGCTCTCTTTTCTGTGTTAAAATCTATGTATGATTTTAACCATGAGCTTGATTAAATTTAAGAACGCGATGAATTTTAACAAGCTGAAGACCGTTTGCTAAAGCTTGTTTCAGTGCACGGTAATGGAGAATGTGCTTTCGTTTTGGTAGGAGGGTAGTTAGGAGTTTCTCCTGCTTTGACCCTGGTGGTCTCGACTGTTCAGGGCAAAAAGGTAAATCACTGTGAGTATCATGAAGTTCTTCGGGATAATCCAAATCTACTTCAAGCATGTAGCCAACAGGGACATCATCGGGAACATTAAAGTTGAAGCTATTGTCGACATTCAATACCCACTCGAAATCACCAAATGGAAGCGCTTGCGCCATTGCCCAACCATAGAGGTTGTTGGCCTCAAAATATACTATATAGATGATCTCATCATTGTCATTGTAAACTTCCATATAGGGATTATTGACTTTGGCATAACGGTTGGAGCATTGACTAACTACACCCCTTATACCTAACTCATTAAACAGGACTTTATCAATGTCAGTGAGGAGTTCAAGCTTTACTCTAGTACATTTTAACATGGCATCCCAGGTCAAACTAGGAGTTGTATAATAATGTGCTGGATCAAGGCTATATAACCGTTGTGCATGCTCATAATCTTCATCGGAAATTGTATTCATTTAATGTGCTATAGAATTTTCCTTTAGGTGGTAGTTGCGTTTCTTTCAGTTTTTCCCTAGAGTCAAAATACTCATAAGGAAAAACTCCTTTCCGCGTTAGCAATTTGATTTTTTCAGCACTTAAATTTGAAAAGACTTTACCCACTATTTTGTATTCGTCCAGGTATGATGCTCTCTCTAACATTTTTCGTGAAGCTAATATACCTCTCTTTATTTAGAGGGAGTAGATCAATTCGACCTTTAAACTCAGTGGCTACTTTGCGAATAATGAAATGAGCATCATACCCACTCAAATTATGGAAGACAACGGGTATGTTTCGAGAATCTTTGTAATTTAGATTACAATCTTCATGAGCAGGCCCTTGGTGTTTACCAGTTAAATGTGAATTGTCACGAACTTTCTTTTGGCCGGGTGCTCACAAATGTGGCAGGAAGTAGCTTCCCTAAAGGCAGCCTTCTGCTCAGTAGTCCAATCATCCATAGGTATGGGGCACATGAATACTGTTTCAGCATCGTCTGCCAATTGTTGCAATTCGTTTGCAAACCATTTGGCAGAATCAGCTTCATCTTCCGAGCATGCCTTATAGCCAGAAAATGCGTCATCATAACTACATTTTATGTAATACCCTATGCTTAATATCTGATACTTCTGAAAGATCTCAGTGTTACTGATCTTCTCCTGAGATTCTTCAACGGGAAGCAACAGACACTCGCAATCAGCATACACGACAAACGGTACCTTTTCCTTATTTCTATAGTTTGTGAACTCAATGATATTTTTCTCAGGTTTCGGTAATTTTATTCTACAATGATTCATCTTTTTACAGTTATCATTGTTTTCACACAACTTTTCTTCGCTTGAAAAATAATGAAGACATCGATCACAAGTATACTTTTTACACTTTTTTTTAGATAGTTATTTGCCAGCTAGTGCAGATAGATCTTTAATCCATACATAGTGGAAATTTGAAGTATAGATGCCTTCATCATATATTTCAAACATATTATCATCAATGCTCTCATCAATGTAATCTTCTTGTAGGTGTAAAAGATTAACATGCCGTCCCTCTTTTCTGTTGTAATATATAGGGGAAAGACAGTGTCCTCAACATTTCTTCGTACAAGAACGTATACATTGATTGAGATATCATTTTGTAGCTCAAATTTTGGGATATTCTTCAAAGTTGCAAGAAAGTCTATACCAGTAAAATCTAACCTATCTTCATACATATTATAATTAAAAACACGATAGGCATGTTCTGAAGCTGGATATAATGCTGACAGAACAGCCCATTTAAAACAATGATTATTATCATTATTATTTTCTACATTTATACATGCTTGCTTTTTCTTAATTCGATAAGGTAGGGTGATAATGAACTAGCCCGCAAAGGATTATATTTATTTACATTGATTTCCAGGTGTATGATTGAATGCAATGTCCAATCGGAATCAGCTTCCTGGAATTCCTCAACTTTTTGCAGGATTGGTTGTTTCATATATTCATTGAACCAATCATCTAACAATGTTGTCGGGGATATGTCATTCGTTTCGGCCAGAAATGTTTTTACGTGTACAGAATAATCATCCTTCGTTACATGTCTATATTTAGCTACTAGCACGCCGTAAACTTTAACAGGCTTACACTTATTTATTACACATGGCATTCGTTCTTGGAATAATACAGAGGCATCGTTTAAAAAATTACTTATATCTATATGTACAACCCAGATAACAATTTTAGCACAGGATGCGCGCACTGTGGAGGCATGTGTGCGAATTAATCCGCACGACGTGCGTTCAGATCTCCACACAGATGTGTCATCCATGGAGGCGCATATGCGACGCATTCCATGCGAGGCACGCGCGTGCGTACATAAAGCAGACACTTAGAGCGCATGGATTAAGTATCTTAAAATTATTTATTTATAATGAATGAAATAGCTAAAAAAGTTTCATTAAAAAATTGTATTGGAATGAATACAAAGTACTCTTTGAGTAATATAAAACAACGTCGAACGATATTTAATACTTATTTAGGTAGATGGTTGTTGAAACATTTCTTAACGTCACTAATGATATGTTTTGTTAAAATGTAATTAATATAACATGTACTTAACATATATATCTTGTACTAGAGACTGAAATTTTTTTAAATAATATAAATAACGTCGAATTACAAAGCCT
>CAKNYM010048833.1:5373-15911 GCA_932195095.1 Andricus curvator
AAAATCCGTTATCAATTCTTGAGTTGAAATCCCTTTCAACTACATTTTTTTGATTTTTTTAGTACCACTTTTCAAGATTCATTTTTCCAATTTTGCGAGCGTTTACATATGATGTGACACTGATGGTGTCATGTAATATGATACTCGTAATACGTAATATGATACTCCTGCGTTTTCTTCCCCTAACAAATTTAAAAATGCGTAAAAACTGACACCGAGGGTGTTACGTAATATGATACTCGTTATACTTGATATGGTACTCCTGGTTTTCTTCCCCTAAAAAATTATAAAAATGCGTTAAAAAAGAACACCAAGGGTGTCACGTTATATGATACTCGTTATACGTAATTTGATACTTTTGCGTTTTCTTCCCCCAAACAATTGAAAATATGCGTTAAAAAATGACACCGAGGGTGTCACGTAATATGATACTCCTAGGTTTCTTTCCCTACAAAATTAAAAAAAAATTAATTACGAAAATGCGTTGAAACATGACACCGAGTGTGTCACGTTATATGATACTCGTAATGCGTAATATGATAATCTTACGTTTTCTTTCTCTAAAAAATTTAAAAATGCGTAAAAAATGACACCAAGAGTGTTACGTAATATGATACTCGTTATACTTAATATGATACTCCTGGTTTTCTTTCCCTAAAAAATAGTAAAAAAAAAATTACAAAAATGCATTAAAAATGACACCGAGTGTGTCACGTTATATGATACTCGTAATGCGTAATATGATACTCCTGCGTTTAATTCCCCTAAAAAATTTAAATATTGGAAAAAATTTTTAAATGCGGTCAAATGACACAAAGGTTGTTCCGTAATATGATTCTCGTTATACTTAATATGATACTCCTGGTTTTCTTCCTCTAAAAAATTACAAAAATGCGTTGAAAAAGGACACCGAGGGTCACGTTATATGATACTCGTTATACGTAATTTGATACTCTTTCGTTTTCTTTCCCCAAACAATTGAAAATATGCGTTAAAAAATGATACCGAGGGTGTCACGTAATATGAGACTCCTGTTTTTCTTTCCCTACAAAATTTTAAAACATTTTTAATCACAAACATGCGTTAAAACATAACACCGAGTGTGTCACGTTATATGATACTCGTCATGCGTAATATGATACCCCTGCGTTTTCTTCCCCTAAAAACTGTAAAAATGTGTAAAAAATGTAAAAATGCGTTAAAAAATGACACCGAGGGTGTTACGTAATATGATACTCGTAATACGTAATATGACACTTTTGCGTAATATGACACTCTTGCGTAATATGACACTCTTGCGTAATATGACACTCTTGCGTAATATGATACTTTTGCGTAATATTATGCAATATTATGTATGAAATTTCATGTCGAAGCAAACTGTTGAGTTCGGAATTTGATTTGTGAACGGTCTGGTGGACGCAATATTGAGTTTATTGAATTTCAGTCAATCGTAACAGCAGTCCGCTAATTGCTCAAATGCTTATTGTCGCGTTTACGCGAGCAGAAGTTTTCAGCGTCGGAGGAAACCCAGAATCGTTCAAAATCTGTCTCTGACAGAAATAATGATGTCGTTTCCAGACGAACAAACCAGCCAAGCCAGGCATTCCGCGAAACAATTCGTCGGTTTCGTGCTTCGAAATTCCCCACCGAGGAAAAAGGCCATTTAGGAACCAATTATCTGTGCAAAATGGCGCTTTGATTTACCACCAGGAATTTCCGCGAGAATTTATACGGTTTTTTTATTTTTATTTTAAGAGCAGATATGAAAGATAATAAATTGAGGGCCCGGATCAACGAACTGGTTATAACTTTCTGGTGCTCAGAGAGATGAATTTTCAAATACAATTTTGAATCTTCATCCAAAAAAGTTATTTTTTAATAATGAAAAATTTAATAGTTGATATTTCAACTAAAAAATATTTTAATCTTCAATCAAAAAAAGTTGATTTCAACCAAAAAAAAAAACGAATTTTTATCAGAAGAGTTAAATTTTCAATCTGGAAAGTCGAGTCTTTTAGAAAACAGTTGAATTTTTAACCAAAAGCAGTTGAATTCTACCAAAAAAGACGAAAAAACATTAATTTTCAACTATTAAAGATAATTTTTTAACCAAAAAAGAAATAGGTAAATTTTCAGTTTACAAAATTAATTTTTTACAAAAAAAAATAATTTTCAAACAAGGAAATTAATTTTCAACTTGAATTTTGAATCTTCAACGAAAAAGAAATAAATTTTTAACAAAGCAGTTCAACCTTTAATCAAGTAGTTGAATTTTTAATTTAAAAAGTATGAATTCTGAACGAAAAAATGTAATGGTAGATATTTTAGCAGAAAAAGATTTTAATTTTAAAAATTTCTCAATATTAATTTTTTTTAAATTTTAAACAAGAAAGACAAATTTTCTAAAAAATAGTTAAATCGTCAACCAAAAGAGATTAATTTTCAACCAAAAAGTTTCATTTTTAACCAAAAAGTTTCATTTTTAACCAAAAAGGATGAATTTGCAACTTATAAGATCATTTTCTACCAAAAAGACGAATTTTCAAAAAAATACATAAATTTTCAGCTAAAAAGGAAGAATTTCAATTTTTAACAAAAAATGGAATAATTAAATTCTCAGGTACAAAACAAATCATTTTCAAACACAAAAGGAAGCTAATTTTCAACAAAAAAGCAATTTTTTATTTTAAATCAAGAAAATTGGCATTTTTAACCAAAAAGATGAAATTTCTACCCAGGGGATTAATTTTCGACCAAAAAACGATATTTTAACAAAATACATGAATTTTGATCCAAATAATTAAATTTTTAACTAAAAAATATCGATTCGCAACCGGAAATAAAAGAGTTAAATTTTTATTTATTAAAAAAATTAAATTTGTAACAAAAAAAACGAATTTTCAACATAATAATTAAATTTTTTACCAAAGAGTTGAACTGTCAAATTTTTAATCAAAAAGATGCAACTATTTTATTAAAAATTCATCTCTTTTATCAGAAATTGTTTTGGTTGAAAATTTAACTGTTCGATTTTTTTTAAATTAATCTTTTGGGTTAAAATCTTTTTTTGAAAATTAATTTTTTTGAAAATTGATCATTTTAGTTGAAAATTCATCTCTTTTGCTGAAAATTTAACTTTTTTTGTTAGAAATTCATATTTTTGGTTGAAATTTAAATATTTTATTAAAAATGAAACTATTTTTATAAAAATTTAACTTTTTCGTAGAAAAATAATCTTTTTGTTAAAAAATCATATTTTCGGGTTTAAAATTCAACCGTTTTGTATTTTTCTGAAAATTCGTTTTTCTTGGTATAACATTAACCTTCTGGCTGGAAAATTCTTCTTTTTGATTGAAAATTCAACTATTTGGTTGAAAATTCATCTTTTTTGTTACAAATTGAAATATTTTATTGAAAATTCATTTTTTTTGGTTAAGAATTAATTTTTTGAACTGAAAATGTCACTATTCCACTTTTGGTTGAAAATTGACATTTTTATTGAAAATTTACATTTTTATTGAAAATTAAACTATTTTATTGAAAATTCGTTTTTTTTTGTTGAAAATCAGTTTTTTAAACTAAAAATTTCACTATTCCACTTTTGGTTGAAAATTGATATTTTTATTAAAAATTTATCCTTTCTAGTTGAAAATTCATATATTTTGTTGAAAATACATTTTTTTGTCGAAAATTATTCCTCTCGGTTGAAAATTATTCTTTTCGGTTGAAAATTCATCCTTTTTTATTAAAAATTTAACTGAACTTTTTTTTTCTAAAACGATCTGGCTTGGTTGAGGGCTCAACAATTTGGTAGAAAATTAAACAATTCGGTTGAAAATAATATTTTTCATTCAAAATTCATATTTTTGGTTCAAATCTAACTATATGGTTAAAAATTAAAGTATTTTTATAAAAATTGAACTTTTTCGTAAAAAAATAATTTTTTTGATACAAAATCATATTTTCGGATTTGAAATTAAACCGATTTGTAGATAATTCGTCCTTTTCGCTTTGAAATTCCAAAAATTTTGTTAAAAATCAAAATTTTTTTTAATTCGTGTTTTTGGATAGGACATCAATCTTCTTGCTGGAAAATGAATAGTTTTGACGTAAAATTCAACTTTTGGTTAAAAATTCATATTTTTTAAAAATTAAACTATTTCATTGAAAAATTTTTTTTTTTGTTGAAAATAAATTTTTTCAACTAAAAATGTCACTATTCCACTTTTGGTTGAAAATTGATATTTTTATTAAAAATTAATCTTTTCTATTTGAATATTGATATATTTGATTAAAAATTTGTCTTTTGGTCGAAAATTAATCTTCTTTGGTTGAAAATTCATCCTTTTTTATTAAAAATGTAACTGTTTTTTTTTCTAAATTAATCTGGCTTGGTTGAGGATTGAAATTTAACTATTTGGTTAAAAATTAAACAATTTATATAAAAACTTAACTTTTCGTAGGAAAATAATTTTTTTGGTTAAAAATTCATATTTTCGGGTTTAAAATTGAACCGTTTTGTTGACAATTCGTCCTTTTTTTTTTTAATTCGTGTTTTTGGGTAGAACATTATTCTCTCGGCTGAAAAATTCATCTTTTTTGTTGAAGATTTAATTATTTAGTTAAATTTTATTTTGAAAAAATTTAAATTTAGTTTAATTTTATTTTGAAAAAATTTAAATTGAGTTTGGTTGAAAATTCATTAAAAAAATTTTTTTTTTAACTAACAATATTACTATTTTATTTTTAGTTATAAAATTGGTCTTTTTTAATTAAAAATTTATCTGTTTTGTTAAAAATTCGTCTTTTTCGGTCAAAAATTAATCTCTTCGGTTGAAAATTCACCCTTTTTTATTAATAAGGTAACTGTTTTTTGCTTCTAAAATAATCTGACTTGGTTGAGGATTCAACAATTTGGAAGACAATTAAACAATTTGGTTGAAAATTAAATTTTTTGTTAAAAATTCATATTTTTAGTTAAAAATCAACTATTTGGTTAAAATTTTTTTAAAATATATAAAAATTTAACTTTTTCGTAGAAAAATAATTTTTTATTTGTTAAGAAATCATATTTTCGGTTGAAAATTCATAACTTGTAATAATATAACAAAGAAAAAGATTGATTAATATTTAATAATTTATTAAATTTCATTATTAATTTATTTAAAAATTATTTTTAATAATAAAATAATAATAAAAAAATACTAAAAATAAAAATAATAAAAATTATTAAATCTTTTGTTTTTATCAAATTATTTATTGAAAATAATATTGATTAATTATTTTTAATAATCTTTTTAAAGATTAAAAAGTTATTATTAAATTAAAATATTTTAATTTTCAATTAAAAGTAGTTGAAATAAACCAAAAAATAAGAATTTTTGATAAAAAGTTAAATTTCTAACCCCAAAAAAAAAGTGAATTATAAGTGTTATATAACTTATAATAAGTGTTAATTAATTATTTAAAATATTGAAAACATTTCCCTAAATAATTATTTAAAACTTTTTCTGGTGTTTTTAGGGACATGAAAATTCAAAATTCAACCATTTTGAAGATAATTCGTCCTTTTTGCTTTAAAATTAAAAAATTTTGGTTGAAAGTTGAACTAGTTTATTAAAAAGTTCAAATTTTTAAAATATTCACCTCCTTGACTTTTTGTTGTCAAAAATTAATTTTCTCGGTGGAAATTCATCCTCATTGATTAAAAATGCAACTGTTTGGGTCTAAATTAAACTGTTTGGTTGAAAATTAACTTTTTGGTTGAAAATTAATATTTTTGGTTTAAATTTAATTATTTTGTTAAAAATTAAACTATTTTTATGAAAATTTCACATTTTCTTATTTCTTTAACATCCTCGCATTTTTCTTTTACCCTAAACTCAAAATTTTCTAGAAGGTTTTTCGTTTTTTTGACAAAGTCCTTTATCAATTCTTGAGTTTAAGTCCCTTTCAACTAAATTTTTTAGTTCCATTTTTCAAGATTCACTTTTTCAGTTTTTAGCGTGAACGTATTATGTGACACCGAGGGTGTCACGTAATATGATATTCGAAATACGTAATATGATACTCCTGCGTTTTCTCCATCTTAAAAATTACAAACATTGCAAAAATTGCAAAAATTACAAAAATGGGTTAAAAAATGACACCGAAGGTGTCACGTAATATAAAACTTGTAATACGTAATATGATAACCTCTCGGTAAATCTGAAGAAACCTTTAAAAAGAAAAAAATGGATTACCAGAGCCATAGAGATTTTTAGCCCAATATAGGAAAATTTTAATTTTTCTCCCATCTGAAAATTCAACATTTTCTAAAACGTTTTTCGACAAAATTCGTGATCAATTCTTGACCTTAAATCCCTTTCAACTAAATTTCTTAGTTTTTTTAGTTCCATTTTTTTAAGTTTTACTTTTCCCATTTTGGGAGCGTTTACATATTACGTGACATGGAGGGTGTCACGTAATATGATACTCATAATACGTTATATGATACTCCTGCGTTTTCTTCCCCTAAAAAATTTTTAAAATAATAAAAATGCGTTAAAAAATGACACCAAGGGTGTCACGTAATATGACACTCGTAATACATAATATGATACTCCTGCGTTTTTCCCCCTAAAAAATTACAAAAATGTGTTGGAAAATGAGACGGAGGGTGTCACGTAATATGATAATCGTAATACGTAATATGAAACCTCCTTGGTAAATCTAAAGAAACACCGTTAGAAAGAAAAAAAAAATTAATTTTCTCAGTCGAAATTCATCCTCATTGATTACAAATGCAACTGTTTGGGTTTAAATTAAACTGTTTGGTTGAAAATTAACTTTTTTGTTGAAAATTAATATTTTTGGTTTAAATTTAATTATTTTGTTAAAAATTAAACTATTTTTATGAAAATTTAACATTTTCTTCTTTCTTTAACATCCTTGCATTTTTCTTTTACCCTAAAACTCCAAATTTTCTAGAAGGTTTTTCGTTTTTTGACAAAGTCCTTTATCAATTCTTGAGTTTAAGTCCCTTTCAACTAAATTTGTTAGTTTTTTAGTTCCATTTTTCAAGATTCACTTTTTCAGTTTTTAGCGTTAACATATTATGTGACACCGAGGGTGTCACGTAATATGATATTCGAAATACGTAATATGATACTCCTGCGTTTTCTTCATCTAAAAAATTACAAAAATGGGTTAAAAAATGACACCGAGGGTGTCACGTAATATAAAACTCGTAATGCGTAATATGATAACCTCTTGGTAAATCTAAAGAAACCTTTAAAAAGAAAAAAATGACAACAAAAATCGACAAAATTCGTGATCAATTCTTGAGTTTCAATCCCTTTCAACTAAATTTCTGAGTTTTTTCAGTTCCATTTTTTAAGTTTTACTTTTCCAATTTTGGGAGCGTGTAAATATTACGTGACACGGAGGGTGTCACGTAATATGATACTCGTCATACGTTATATGATACTCCTGCCTTTTCTTCCCCTAAAAATTTTTAAAAATTACAAAAATGCGTTAAAAAATGACACCGCGGGTGTCACGTATTATGATACTCGCAATACGTAATATGATACCCCTGCGTTTTCCCCCTAAAAAAATACAAAAATGTGTTAAAAAATGACACTAAGGGTGTCACGTAATATGATACTCGTAATACGTAATATGATACTCCTGCGTTCTTTCCCTCTAAAAAATTACAAAAATTACAAAAATGTGTTAAAAAATGAGACGGAGGGTGTCACGTAATATGATACTCGTAATACGTAATATGATACCCCTGCGTTTTCCCCTAAAAATACAAAAATGTGTTAAAAAATGACACCGAGGGTGTCACGTAATATGATACTCGTAATACGTAATATGATACCCCTGCGTTTTTCCCCCTAAAAAATTACAAAAATTACAAAAATGTGTTAAAAAATGAGACGGAGGGTGTCACGTAATATGATAATCGTAATACGAAATATGATAACCCCTTGGTAAATCCTCATTGATTGAAAATGCAACTGTTTGGGTATAAATTAAACTGTTTGGTTGAAAATTAACTTTTTTCTTGAAAATTAATATTTTTGGTATAAATTCCATTATTTTGTTAAAAATTAAACTATTTTTATGAAAATTGAACATTTTCTTCTCTCTTTAACATCCTCGCAACCCTTTTTTTTTGCTGTCAAGGTCTCCCGACACTTATGGGGTTCCCCGCCGTGCGAGAATGCATAACGCTCCGGCAAAGTGCCGGAATTCAGAACACAAGACAAATGGCGCTTACTGTCGACGTATATGCAATATACGAGACGGAGGCGTCGGTAGGAGAATCCACTTTAGTTTACCTGAAATTGCTTGTCAGGCAAGAATGCGCTGGGAATTGAATTTGAAAAATTTTTCAAAACCATATTTCCAAACGCGAGAAAATTTAGGACGAAAATAGAAATAGAAATATTGAAAACATTTTCCTAAATAATTATTTAAAAATTTATTAACAGTAAGTTTATTGTTAAATATCAAACAAAAGTTGTATTTTTGCAACAGGTGAAAAGTTACAATTTTTCAATATTTTCATTGCATTATTTAAATTGAAATAATTATTTTTGAAAATTAATTCAAAATGATAAATTTTGAACAAAAAGTGGCAGAATCAAATTTTCAGTTAAAATAATTGATTTACACCAAGAAAAACGGAATTTTGAAGAAAATAATTAAATTTTCAACCAAATTGATGAATCATCGATAAAAAAATGAATTCTCAGCAAATTAAAGAATTTTTAACAAAATAATTAAATTTTTAAGTAAATAAATTAATTTTCAACTAAAATAATGAATCTTCAAAAAATTAATTTTTAACCCAATAGTTGAATTTTCAATCAAATAGATAAATTTTGAGCCAATTTAATATCTATAAAACAAGATAAATAATTTCAAACTTATTGGACAAAAAATCTATATTAAAAAAAATAGAATAGTAAAATTTTCAGTTGAAAAAATTAATTTTCAATTTAAAAAAAAAACTAATTTTCAATCAAATTAAGAAATGCATTTTCAACCCAAAAAATTAATTTTCTACCAAAAAAGGACAAATTTTCAACAAAATAGTTAAATTATCAACCAAGAAAATTAATATTTGACAAAAACGATATTTGATAATGGAATAATTATTTTTGAAAACCAAAACTTACTCAAAAAAATAAATTTTGAACAGAAAATGGAAGAATTTAATTTTTAGTTAGAATAATAGATTTTTAACCAAGAAAAAGGGAATTTTCAACAAAATACTTAAATTTTCAACCAAAGTGATGAATCTTCGATAAAAAAAATGTTTGAGCAAAAAGTGTAATAGTTGATATTTCCACCAAAAAATATTTTAATTTTCAATTAAAATATAATAAAATGAAAATTAACTTCCAACCAAAAACAGTTAGATTTTTAACCAAATAATTAAATTTTTAATCCAAAAGACAAAATTCTTGTGTTTTCAAAAAAAATTAAATTTTCAACCAAATGATAAAATTTTAAATAAAAAAAGATGAATTCTCAACCAAAAATATAATAGTGGACTTTTCAACTAAAAATAATAAACTTTTAACCAAAAATAGTTGGATTTTTAACGAAATACATCAATTTTCTACCAAAAGAATAAAAAATTAAATTTTCGACCAGTTTTATTTTCAGCCCGCAAATATGAATTTTTGAATTAAAAAGTTAATTTTTCACGAAATAATTAAATTTTTAATCCAGAAGATAACATTTAAAAAAAAGTTTAATTTTCATGCGAAAGGAATGACTTTCTAACAAAATTCTTGTGTTTTCAAAAAAAAAAATTAAATTTTCAACCAAATGATAAAATTTTACACCAAAAAAGATTAATTCTGAATTAAAAATACAATAGAAGTTAATTTTCAACCGAATAATTAAATTTTTAATCCAGAAGACAAAATTTAAAAAAAAGAGTTTAATTTTCATGCGAAAAGAATGACTTTCTAACAAAATTCTTGTGTTTTCAAACAAAAAAATTAAATTTTCAACCAAATGATAAAATTTTAAATAAAAAAAGATGAATTCTCAACCAAAAATATAATAGTGGACTTTTCAACTAAAAATAATTAACTTTCAACCAAAAATAGTTGGATTTTTAACCAAATAGAGGAAATTTCTACAAAAAGAATAAAAAATTAAATTTTCGACCCAAAAGTGTTCTACCAGTTTTTTTTTCAGCCCGCAAATATGAATTTTCAACTAAAAAGTTGATTTTTAACCAAATAATTAAATTTTTAATCCAGAAGACAACATTAAAAAAAAAGTTTAATTTCCATGTGAAAAGAATGACTTTCTAACAAAATTCTTGTGTTTTCAAAAAAAAATCAAATGATAAAATTTTGAACGAAAAAAGATGAATTCTCAATTAAAAATACAATAAAAGTTAATTTTTAACCAAATAATTAAATTTTTAATCCAGAAGACAACATTTAAAAAAAAGGTTTAATTTTCATGCGAAAAGAATGACTTTTTAACAAAATTCTTGTGTTTTCGAAAAAAAAAAA
>CAKNYM010048833.1:15921-25947 GCA_932195095.1 Andricus curvator
AAAAAAGTTTAATTTTCATGCGAAAAGAATGACTTTCTAACAAAATTCTCGTGTTTAAAAAAAAATTTAATTTCCAACCAAATGATACAATTTTATACCAAAAAAGATGAATTCTCAACCAAAAATATAATAGTAAACTTTCCAACGAAAAATAATTAAATTTCAACCAAAAATAGTTGGATTTTTAACCAAATAGAGGGAATTTCTACCAAAAGAATAAAAATTAAATTTTCTACAAAACAGTTTTATTTTTAACCCACAAATATGAATTTTCAACAAAAAATTTAATTTTTTATGAAATAATTAAATTTTTAGTCCAGAAGACAAAATATTAGCAAAAATTTTTTAATTTCATGCGAAAGGAATGACTTTCTAACAAAATTCTTGTGTTTAGAACAAAAAATTTAATTTTCAACCAAATGATACAATTTTAAACCAAAAAAGAATAATTTTTAACCAAAAATATAATAGTGGACTTTTCAACTAAAAATAATAAAATTTCAACCAAAAATAGTTGGATTTTTAACCAAATAGAGGAAATTTCTACCAAAAGAATAAAAATTAAATTTTCTACCCAAAAGAGAATTTTCTACCAGCAGTTTTATTTTCAGCCCGCAAATATGAATTTTCAACAAAAAAGTTAATTTTTAACCAAATAATTAAATTTTTAATCCAAAAGACATTTTAACAAACAAAAATTAATTTTCAAGCGAAAAGAATGACTTTCTAACAAAATTCTTATATTTTCAAACAAAAAAATTAAATTTTCAACCGAATGATAAAATTTAGAACAAAAAAAGATGAATTCTGAATTAAAAATACAATAAAAGTTAATTTTTAACCGAATAATTAAATTTTTAATCCAGAAGACAACATATTAAAAAAAAGTTTAATTTTCATGCGAAAAGAATGACTTTTTAAAAAAATTCTTGTGTTTTCAAAACGAAAATTAAATTTTCAACCAAATAATAAAATGTTAAACAAAATAAGATTAATTCTAAATTAAAAATACAATAAATGTTAATTTTTCGCGAAATAATTAAATTTTTAATGCAGAAGATAACATTAAAAAAAAAAAAGTTTAATTTTCATGCGAAAAGAATGACTATCTAAGAAAATTCTTGTGTTTTCAAACAAAAAAATTAAATTTTCAACCAAATGATAAAATTTAGAACAAAAAAAGATGAATTCTGAATTAAAAATACAATAAAATTTAATTTTTAACCGAATAATTAAATTTTTAATCCAGAAGACAACATTTAAAAAAAAAGTTTAATTTTCAAGCGAAAAGAATGACTTTCTAACAAAATTCTTGTGTTTTCAAAAAAATTAAATTTTCAACCAAATGATAAAATTTTAAACCAAAAAAGATGAATTCTGAATTAAAAATACAATAATAGACAATCCAATTTACGAGATGAATTTTTAACTAATATGATGAAGCTTCAACTTGAAAAGTTAAATTTTCAGTCAAAAAATTAATTAAAAAAAAATTATTATTGAAAATTAATTTTTTTCTTTTAAAAATCAAACACAATCATATTCACATCTCTGTATCTTAAAAATAAAAAAGGATAACAAAATTACAAATATATTGTTTATTTTATGAATAAAAAATTATTTTAATTAATAGCCTTAAATCATTTGAAATTCTTTAGAGTTTTAAAAGTTTAATTTTTAACTTTTAATTTTTTTTCTGGATTGCAGGATACATTTTTTTATTTGTAACATTTTCATTCATTTGAAAAAGGAGATTTTTGCATTTATTTCTGAATCAGAAAATGAATTTTTTTTGTCGATTTATTTCTGAATTGCAATAGGGACATTTTGTATTCAAACTTGGAAAATTTGAATATGGAACAGCTCAACTCTGAAACTTTATATTTCGGAAAAATTGATTTATGCACTTTTAAGTTGTAAAAAATAATTAAATAAATTATTTAACATCATGACTAAAGAAAATTAGAGAATGCAGTTCCTTCCTGTAATTTAGGTAATTAGACTTTTTTTTCTCAAAGGAGACAACCCACTATTGTCAGGGAAAATCACATGAAAGAAAATGCCATTCGTGTCCTCAGTTCTTATGCAAAGAAGACTTTCGTGACTTTAGAGGACAAATTGAATAAGAAATTTTCTCCTCACGAGGAAAAATCTCATTTTAGTTTTATTAAATTTGCCAGACTTTATTTTTATTTGAAGAAAAAGGCATCAAAAGGACAAAATTATTATTCAAATTTAAAATAAGGTGAAAAAAATAACAAATATTTGTTTTCACTGGGTAAAAAATAAAGTAAAAAATAAATAAAATAATAAAAATATAAATAAATAAAATAAAAATTTAACTGCAAAACCAAAAAGAACAATATCGTGTTAAAAAAAAAATTAAGGGTGTGCCAATTTCCCCCGCATATGCGCCACTTAGCCCCAGTTCACGATATTGAGAAAAAAAATAATGAGTGCAAAAATTGATTTTTAAGGAACAATGAGTCAAAAATTGAATTTTAAATAGATTTTTAAATTTTTGTTTCAGCATCTCAATCTGGATCGGTGATTGGTCGGGATCCACTTCCATCTAGGGCTGTAAGCACTTCTCAGCTTCCGCAGAAAACGCTAACTCAGTCACCACCAACACACATTTCGACACTTCCGCTTCCGCGCAGCAGTGGGGTTGCCCATCGTCAGCAACCACTTCCGGTTCACCAATCGACGTTACAATCCACGAAACAAGACCATCTGAACCTGAATAATTCCCAGGCATTCAAAGCTGCCAGTAGTGGGGATGTGCGCCTCAATTCGACTCTGTAAGTATCGATTTTATTATTTTTGAAAAGATTTTTGCCTAATTCGATACTCTCCCTCCCCTACTCCTCCTACGTTTCCCTACTTCTCCTTTCCTACACCCCTCCCCACTGCTACATCTCTCCCCTCCCGTACACCCTCCCCTCACTTCACCCTTCTCTTCTCACCGCTTTCCTCTACATCTTCTTCCTCTGCTTCCACCTCTCCCCTTACTTTCCCTTCCCTACTCACCCGCACTAACCTACTAGTCCTCCCACACTTTCAATAAATTCACCTACTTGCCCTCCTCTCACTCCCCCTTCTACCACACCCCTCATTTCCCCTAGATCCTCTTCCTTCACTCCCCGTTCTCCTACGTACCTCTTCCCTACACCCCTGCCCTCACTTCACCCTTCTCTTCTCACCCCTTTCGCCTACATCTTCCTCCTCTGCTTCTGCCTTTCCTCATTCCACCAGCTAACACTCCCCTTCCCCTACATGCCTTTCCCAGCCCTCACTTCGCCTCCCCTACTCACTTCCACTACCCTACTAGCCCTCCCAAACTTTCAATAAATTCACTTACTTCCCCTCCTTTCACGCCCCCTTCTTCCACACCCCTCAATTCCACTACATCCCCTCCCTTCACTCCCCCTTACTCCAGACCCTTCATTTCACCTCATTCCATTACTTACCATCCCCTCATTTCCTCTCCCTTTCCCTGATCCCCCATTCCTAGTTTTCTCTCATTTACCCTTCTACCCCACGAATCATTGCTCCTCACTTCTCCTACTTCCTCTCCCATAATTTCGTCTCACTTCCCATTATGGGAAAAAGCCACCTCATCTACAACGTCTTCCTCCTCTACTTCCTCCTCTCCTCCTTTCCTCAGGTCAATTCTCCTTCTCCTCTCTAATTTCCGCTCTCTTCCCAACCATAATTACTCCCTGCTTCCTCTCTAATAATTTCTCCTTTCCCACCCCTCATTTCGACTCCCCTCATTTCTCTTCATTTCCCCTACTTCCTCCTCTCCCTTCACTCCTGCGAAAACCATAATTTCCGATTCTTCCCCACTCCTCGTTTCCCCTCACTTCCCCTACTTAAAATCACCTCTTTTCTCCCGTTTCGCCTCCCCTTATTCACCCTCTCTTCCCCTAATCTCCCCTTTAAAATTTCTCCTTTTTTCTCCTACTTCCCCTCTCATTTTCCCTCGTTTTTCCTATTTTCCCTCCTCTCATTTCTTCTCACTTTTCCCACTACCCCTCCCCTTATTTTCCCTCACTTCCCCTATTTTCTCTTCACACATTTCCCCTCACTTCCCCTCCTTGGAAAAATTACGATTTATGGACGAAACAAAAAAGAAAATTATGTTTTTTTGGGGGGAAAGTAAATGAAGCGAAGATATGATTTTTTTTTAATTACTGAAAAAACGATAACTTTCCACCAAAAAGGATTATTGTTTAACATATATGTAGTTGAATTTTTTAACAGGAAGATTCATTTTTCACCGAAAAAGACGAATTTTTAACCAAATACATGAATTTTCAACGAAGTACTTAAATTTTCAACCAAAAAAGATAAATTTTCAACAAAGTAACTTTTTCGACTAAAAAAAATTAGTTTTTGACCAGAAATAGATTAGTTAAATTGTTTGTAGGAAAATTAATTTTCAACCAAAAAAAAGAGAATTTTCAACTAAATGTTCAAATTTTTTATCAAAAGGATTAATTTTCAATTAAAATGATGAATCTTCGACTGGAATAGTTAAATAATCAGTTAAAAAAAATTTTTGAATAAAAAATGATTTGTTTAACAAAAAAGTTAGATTTCTGACCAAAACGATGAATTTCCAAGTAAAATAAAGAAGCTTAAAAAAAATCACTTTTAAAAAAAAAAATTGTTGAATTTTCTATCAAGTAGATTAATTTTTAACCAGATGAAATCAATTCTCAACGAAAAATTTAATAGTTGATATTTCAGACAGTCGAAGTCAACTATAAAAGGCGAATTTTCAACAGAATAGTTTAACTGAAAATATAACTATTTCATTTTAAGTTAAAATTTTACCTTTTTTAATTGAAAATTCAACTAATTGGTTGAAAAGTTAATTATTTTATTAACACTTTCTTTTTTTGATTGGAAATTAATTTTTTAACTGAAAATTTAACTTTTTTATTTTTTATGGAAAATTGATATTTTTAGTTGAAAATTCAACTGTATGGTTGAAATTTTATTTTTTAACTAAAAATATTTTGTTTTACATTTCTTTTTTGATAGAAAATTAATCTTCTTCGTAGAAAATTCGTCTTTTTGGTTTAAACTTTTCTTTTTGAAAATTAATTTCGTTAACTGAAAATTGAACTCTTTCATTTTTATTGTAAATTAATCTTTTTTAGTTGAAAATTTATCTCTTTGGTTGAAGTTTTTTTTTTTTTGGTTGTTGAAAATTGATATTTTAACTTAAAATTTGACTATTCTATTCTAAGTGAAAAATTTATTTTTTTTAGTTAAAAATTCAATTAATTGGTTAAAAATTTATTTTTTAACTAAAAGTGAAACTATTCCATTTTGAGTTGAAAATATGATTTTTTTGTGGTTGAAAATTCAACTGTTGGTTTGAAAATTTATTTTTCAATTAAAAATGAAACTATTCCAGTTGAATATTCATCATCGTAATTGAAAATTTTTCTCTTTGGTTGAAAATTTAAGTATTTTGTTGAAAATTCTTTTTTTTTTGTTAGTAAAAATTAATGTTTGATTGAAAATTTATTTATTCAATTTTGATTTTTCTTAGTTGAAAATGCAACTACTTGGTTAAGAATTTATTTAGTTTGTTAAAAATTCGTCTTTTTCAGTAGAAAATTAATTTTTTTCTTCAAAAATTCTCGTTTTTAGTAAAAAATTCAACTATTTAATTGACAATTAACTTTTTTGTTTGTAATTAATTTGTTTCGTTAAAAAAGTTTTTTTTATGTTTGAAAGTTCAACTATTTGTTTAAAAATTCATGAATTTTTTTTTAAATTCCTTTTTTGATGGAAAATTAATCTTCTTACTAGAAAATTTATCTTTTTGGTTGAAGATTTTTTTTTTTAAATTAATTTCATTAACTGAAAATTTAACTGTTTCATTTTTATTATAAATTATTCTTTTTTAGTGGAAATTTAATGTCTTTGGTTGAAATTTTTTTTTTAAATTAAAGTTTTTTAACTGAAAATTTAACTATTCCATTTTGAGTTGAAAATATGATTTTTGTTGTTGTTGAAAATTCAACTGTTGGCTTAAAATTTTTTTTTTAACTAAAAATGAAACTATTCCAGTTGAAGATTCATCATTGTAAATTAAAATTGATCTCTTTGGTTGAAAATTTAAGTATTTTGTTGAAAATTCTTTTTTTTTTGTTAGTAGAAACTAATATTTAATTGACAATTTATTTATTCAATTTTGATTTGAAAATTTATTTTTCTTAGTTGAAAATTCAACTAGTTGGTTAAAAATGTATATAGTTTATTAAAAATTCGTCTTTTTCAGTAGAAAATTAATTTTTTTCTTCAAAAATTCATGTTTTTAGTAGAAAAATTTAACTATTTGATTGACAATTAACTTTTTTGATTATAATTAATTTTTTTCGTTGAAAAATGTCTTCTTTTTATGTTTGAAAATTGAACTATTTGGTTAAAAATGCATGAATTTAAAAAAAAAATTTTTTGGTAGAAAATTAATCTTCTTCCTAGAAAATTCATCTTTTCGGTTAAAATTTTTTTTAAAATTAATTTCATTAACTGAAACTTCCATTATTTCATTTTCGTTGTAAATTAATATTTTCTAGTTAAAAATTTATCTCTTTGGTTGAAATTTTTTTGTTTGTTGAAAATTAATGTTTTTTAACTGAAAATTTAACTATTTCATTGTGAGTTGAAAATTTATCTTTTTTTAGTTGTAATATTTTCTTGAAAATTTGTTTCTTTGTTTAAAATTTTTTTTAGTTGACAATTCATGTATTTTGCTTGAAACTTCATCTTTCTGGTGGAAATTTGAAATCTTTTTGTGAAAAATTTAAATATTTTGTTGAACATTGTTTTTTGGTTGAAATTCAATTTATTTAACTGTAAATTTAACTATTCCATTTTTGATTGTAAATTTATATTTTTCATTTGAAAATTCAACTATTTAGTTGAAAATTCATGTATTTTGTTAAAGATTGGTTTCCCTCTAAAGAAAAATATAACATTTTTCCGCCTGTTATTAGTTCCATTTTCGCACTTACTTTCGTGACAGATTCTGCTGACGAAAAAGCACTCAATAAAAAAAAAATTGGTGAAAATTGCAGTGTCGGCTTAGTATCTCGGAAATATTCGGGTTACTGGATTCAATATATATATATATGTATGTATGTCGGTGCGGATTTTTCGGCTTTAAGAAGAAATATGGAGGTGGAGGACTCTGCACCGCGAAATTCCCTCTGATTCGAAATAATGTCCCTCGTTCATTCGACTCTTGCTGCCATTAGCCCAGAATCCTCTTATATTCAAAAGCGGATTCCAGATGCGAGATTCCGTTTATGAAAGCATTTTTGCCTGCATTTGTCTCGAGGCTGAATACTTATTATTATTTTCTATTATCTGATTATCACTTATTTACGCTCGGATTCATTTTGTGCTGATTCTGCCGTAACAACCATTAAATCTGCAAGTGCTAACCCACGTACCTTCACTGTCCCGAGATCCACACCTTCGTCAAAGAGGGCCATTTTTAAATACTTATTGCAAGTACCTTTAGTATCATTTAAAATGTCCCAAAAGGCGTCTCTTACCTCACTCCTTTTATCATCAACTGGAGTGTCGCACGCTATAATAAATAATCTTCTGATTCCCACTTTCTTTCTAACCCACGATAATCTGGGAGATACAAATTTATGCTCCTTAAAATTCTGTTTTGCTCTCTCATTCATAGTCAGTCCGACTCCTTAGCTACCATGTGATTCTCGAACTATGGTCAGGAATAAGACACTCCTGACCATAGTTCGAGACCGTTTATAAACTTCCCATTTGCTATCACTCTACTATCGCATCTCTTTTTCTTTATTTCAGGCACATAGAAAATATCTAGCTTCCTTATGTGCATTGTTTCTCGTAATACAAGTTTATTTATTCTTTAAGAGATACAAGTTTATGCCCCTTAAAATGCTGGTTTTCTCTCACATTCATAGTCAGTCCGATTCCTTGGCTACCATGTGATTCTCGAACTATGCTCAGGAGTAGATATTCCTGACCATAGTTCGAGACCCTTTTTTAACTCCCTATTTACTATCACTCTACTATCGCATCTCTTTTTCTTTGTTTCAGGCTCACATAAAATATCTAGCTTCCTTATGTGCATTGTTTCTCGTAAAACAAGTCTATTTATTGTTTAAGAGATACAAGTTTATGCTTCTTGAAATGCTGTTTTGCTATTTCATTTATAGCCAGTCTGACTCCTTGGCTACCATGTGATTCTCGAACTATGGTCAAGAGTAGATACTCCTGACCATAGTTCGAGACCGGTTTTTAATTCCCTATTTACTATCACTCTACTATCGCATCTCTTTTTCTTTGTTGCAGGCTCACATAAAATATCTAGCTCCTCATGTGCATTGTTTCTCGTAATACAAGTTTATTTAGTCTTTAAAAGATACAAGTTTATGCCCCTTAAGAAGTTCGTTTTCTCTCTCATTCATAGTCAGTCCGATTCCTTGGCTACCATGTGATTCTCGAACTATGGTCAGGAATAAGATACTCCTGACCATACTTCGAGATCGTTTTTTAACTCTATTGTTTGCATTATTCATTGCTCAAAGTATACGCCCAACTACTAACTTGATGCGAGAAATGTATTTTGTGGGTATAAATCATGTTCAAAATATTTAGCCCAACACGAAAATGAGAATTTTCATCAAAAAAGTTTGTTTTTTTTACCAAATAGTTAAAGTTTTAAATAAATACTTGAATTTTAAACCAAATAGTTTAATTTTCGATTTAAGATGATTACTTTTTAACAAAATAATTAAATTTTCGAAAAAATAGTTGATTTTTAAGCAATACTTCAATTTTATACATAAAAAGATGATTTTTCAACCCAAAAGTCAAATTTTTAACAAAAAAGATTGAACTTCAACCAAAAACAATTGCATTTTCTACCAAATAGTTGAAGTTTCAACAAAAGGATCAATTATCAACGAAAAATGTAATAATTGATAGTTCAACCAAAAATTTTTTTTTAACAATATAGATAAATTTTTGAGCAAAGAATTGAATTTTCAACAAGATAATTGAATTTTTAACAAAATAGTTGCATTTTTAGTCAAATAGTTGAATTTTCAACCTAAAAAGATGAATTCTTAACCAAAAAGCCCAATTTTCAATCAAAAAGATTAGTTTTCCATCAAAAAAGACGAATTTTCAAATAAATAGTTGAATTTTCGACTAAAAAATATTAAATTTAAACCTAAAATAGGAAAGTTACATTTTCAGTTAAAAAAATTATTTTTAAACAAAAAAATTCGTCCCCTTCTCTTCTTTCCCCTCCCCTCGCTTTCCCTCCCGTACTCAACGTCATTTCTAATAATTTTCATACCTCCACACATTCCCCCTCACTTTGCCTACTATCCCTTCCCTCACTTTCCCTACTTCCCCTACCCTAATTTCCCTACTTCAACTTTTTCCCCTCTTATTTACCCTCACTTTCCCTACTTCCCCTCCCCTAATTTCCCAACTTTATCTTCTTCCTCCCTCATTTCCCCTCATTTACTCTACTTTCCCTCCTCTCATTTCCCATCACTTTCTCTAATTCCTCTTCCGTCATTTTTCATCATTTCCCCTGCTTTTCCTCTCTTCATTTCTTTTCATTTCACCTCATTACCCACATTTCCCATACTATCCTTCCCCCGATTTCCCCTTAATTCCACTCCTTTCCCTACCCGACTTTCCCCTCACTTCCCATACTCCCCCGCTTCTCATATTCCACCACTTCCCCTATTTTCCCTTCCCTCGTTTCACCTACCTGCCCTCCTTTTATTTCCCCTACTTCCCTTTTCTTCACTTTCTGTACTTCTCCTCCCATTATTTTCCTCACTTCTTTTCCTTGGAAGAAACAATTTTTAACAAAATAGTTAAATTTCTAACCAAGGGTAGGGGAAATAAGGAGAGGGAAGGTAAGGGAAAAGAGGAAATGGGAAGTAGGGGAAGTGAGAGGTGGGGAAGTTAGGAGAAATGAGA